>OZ035880.1:126752212-127019580 GCA_964034835.1 Muscina levida | reverse complement strand
CAGAAATAATGAAATTTAATGATATTAAATTAATTTTATGTGTCGATAGACATGAACGTACGTTTTATTTACTAACAGGTAAATTCATTGGTTAATAACATGATATTAATATTAACTTCTTACGTACGTCGCTCTTACCCACCAAACGTGCAATTTTTTACAATATAATTATTTTGACCACACAGATCAAAATTGTTTAACAACAAATTAATAATTGTATGATAATTGTGTAGGTTTAAACAGAAATATACAATTTCGTTCTCCAATGAACTTGGGCATCAGGTAGTAGATATAATTTAATAATAAGTTGTTAAAATAAGTAAAAACAAAGGTAAAGTAACAAATTTAAGAGCAAGTAAAATCGAAATGTTATATGTATGAACATTGTTTTTAACAGTTTAAGACAAAATACACCAACCATATAACTGTGTATAGAATGTCTAAATGAAATAATATAGCTATTAGTAAATATTATACAGGGTGCCTCAAAAGGAAATTCCCTGGCAAATTAATATTCAGGAAAGGCGACATATCTCAAAAACTGTGTAACTTTCCACATATTTGAATTCAGTGTGAAATTTTACATTAAAATTAAAAAAATTATTTTTACAAAGAAATAACCCAGCAATTGACTGATAAGCCACCATCTCACTGATTTGTGAATACGCCCTGACGAAAGAAAAATCCGAGGACATTGAAGATGCATTCTATGAATTCCTGGAGGAAATATATGACCGCTGCTCTGCACATGGCATTACAATTGTTCTGGGAGATTTTTATGGTAAAATACGTTAAGCAGATTCTCTTGGTTCAGTAGTCAGAAAATGCCGTCTACTCAACAACACCTCTTATAACGGATTAAGACTGGTTAGTTCCGCGTCCGCAAGAAACATTGTTGTAAGTGAAACCAGATTCCGGCATAAATATATGCACATAGCAACTTGGTGGAAAGCATGTCTCAAGCATTATGAACCTGGGTGTGATTATTATTAGCCTTTAAAACAACTTGACAACATATATATTTATATCTTAGTGTCTAAGTCAGAGGCCGAAATGATTAGAGATTTCCATTCGCTTCGATCTTGTGCGCACAGTCTTCAGTCAGTCCTACCAAGCAGCGTCAGTGATTCCTCCACCTGGTCCTTCTAACGAAGTCGCGGTTTCCCTCTTTTGCGCCGTCCTTCGAGGTCTTGATAGAATTCCTTCCGGCCTGGAGTTTCCTCATCCATCCTCATGACATGGCCTAGCCAGCGTAATCGTTGCACTTTGATTCGCTTGCACACACCAATGTCGTGGTATAACTCGTACAGCTTATGGTTCATTTGAATCCTAAACTCGCTGTTTACGCAAATGGGTCCATGTATTTTGTGGAGTTTTTTCCTCTTAAACACTGCCAGATGAGCTGCATACGCCTGTGTAAGCACCCACGATTCGGAGGCATACAACTTAAAAAAAAAACTTAATTTCCCTTTGCACCCCATCAATGAGTTATGGGATAGCTCCTCGCGTTGTAGAGAATAAACACGCTTTCTATTTTTAGATTCACAACTAACAACACCTACTTGTTTATCGCCGAATGCGAACGTCACTGTTTGAGAAGCTCTTACTAGACACGACGATTGAATCGACGCTTAATACTGCGAAGTTGCTGTCAACAACATTCGAGGGGAGCCGACAATGAAAGGAAATTTTCTTTATTTTTTTTCTTTTAAGATGACTGGAGCCAGGTTTGAACCTGCGATCTCCCACACGGTAGTCGCGTGTTCTAACCACTATGCCACGGCCGGTCCGGAGGCATACAACACGACCGGTAAAATTAGTACCTGGTACAGTTGGACTTTGGTGGTTCGAGTTAGGGTGGTGTTTATGTAGTGCTCGCGAAGCCCAAAGAAACACTTGTTGGCGAGCACTATTTCCGTTTCATTTCCTGAATGTGATGCGCGGTGTAAATATTGACTCGAATCACCACTTAGTTGCGGGCAAGGTAAGCACGCGAAAAAAGCAAGACATGACCAAGCTGCAAACCACCGAGATAGCTTATGCATACTCCAACCAAGTCTCTCAATTACTTAATTAATTTTCCTTTACACCCCATGATTGAGGTATGGGATAGCTTCTCGCGTTGTTGTGAATTAACACGCTTGCTTTTTGGATTCACAACAAACGGATGCGAACGTCACTGTTTAAGAAGCTTTTTACTAGACATGCCGATTAACTCGACACTTGTACTGCGTAGTTGCTGTCGACAACATCAAGGAGGCGGCAATGAAAAAATGTAGATCGCGTGATCTAAACGCTATACCACGGCCGGTCCAATTACTTCAAACAAATCCTCCTAATTCTGATATTTCCGATACACTGTAAAAGCATATTACAAATTCTTTGACCAGTGCCTCAATGACTGTACTGGGCTATGAAAAACCACGCTACGACAAGGCTCGGTACGATGGGGAATGTCGCACAATGTCTGAGAAAAACAATGCTGCGATGCCGCTTGAGGTGACCGAACGATAATATGAAAAGAGGAAAAAAAATCTTTGTAAGAAAAAGAGAGCCAAGCCAGGATATCGAAAATTACTGGGATAATGCTGAAGCCAGAAAGTTCTACCAAAAAGATAAATGCAAAGGTTTTGAAACAGGGAATTTCCACCCATAGGAGAAATGATGGACATCTGGTCACGGCACGCAGAGCTTGCTGCAAATATATAGGCAACGCTTTCTACTCGTTCCCGCAGGCAGTATAATTGACCAAGTCACGTCAATAATCGACGACGAGAACAAAAAAAGAATTCAGCTTGGCAATTCCAGGTCTTAAAAACTATAAAGCTGTGAGAGCATATGGACTTCAATGTGGACAACGTGCATACACCTGTTAATAACCAAGCTTTGTCTAATATGATGATTGATCTTGAACTTGAATGATTGAACAAGATCCTGTCTAGTGTGTTATAAGCCCATTCTAACAAACCTGATTGGACCTTATTAGTTTGGCTTTAGGTAAGGTAAATCCACGATTGGCCATATATTTACCCTAAGACAAATCTTAAAAAATATAAAAAATGCAGATCGTTATCATCTTTTTATCTATTACAAAGCTGCATTCGATACTCTGAAACGACAGAAAATGTTATATGATATGGCAGAGTTTGGCATCCCCGCAAATCTGATACGATTTTGCGGTCTAACACTGACTGACACGAATTCTTCCGTGAAAATAGGCTAATATCTGACAGGGCCACTTTCTGCCAAGCGAGTACTTTAACATCATAATGGAGATTATTATAGTTAATAAAAGTTACATGCTGCTTTCGAATGCCAATGATGTAGACATCATTGAACGAGGACTGCAAGATATTACTACGGCCTTATCAAGCATTGATAAGCAGTCTTCAGAAGTGGTTCTGGTAATAAATAATAACAAAACCAAATTATTTGTTTCAACGAACAAATGGTCCACTCGGTTAGAGTTCTGCACACTAGGGTGGTCGTAAAAATCGATGTTGGTTTTTTGTCGGTGTACCTTCACTTTAAGGAGAATAAAAGCGAAATGAGTTAATTTCATGATTTTCATGATCTATGTCTGTTCATACGTTATGTGACATTACGTGGAAGCAATAAACCTTGAAACTTTTTTCCGTTCTCTATTATACCATCACCATAAGGGTAGGAGGGTATATATCATTTGATACGTCACAAAAGTGTAACACATAGAAGGAGTCACTTTAGACCCTACATTTCTTTGAAATTCATGACTTTTTAAATCGTTTGAGCCATGTCCGTCTGTCTGGCTGTCCGGCGACCAAATGTTTTGAAGTTTTGCACAAGTAAATATTTCGTCAAAACAACTTACGGTATGGCAAATGGGCTACATGGCCTGTTTCTTCTGGTACCTTTCATACAAATACATGAATCCGCCCACTTCAGAAATCGAGTAATAATATCAATACACCCAACGGGATCGTACACAAATTCTGGATTTAGCAAAGCTAAACAGTATAATGTTTTGGAAAAAAACTGGAAGTCTAGCCATGCCTCTTCTGGTACCTCCCATACAAATGTGCCTTTACGCCCACTTTAGAGATGGAGTAATAATATCAATAAATCCAACGCGATCGTACCCAAATTCTGTATTAAGTAAAACTATAGCAGGATACAGTTTTGGAGGAAAAAACTGAAAGTCTAGCCATGGTACCATCTGGTACCTCCCAATTTAGAAATCGACTAATATTATTAATAGACCTTATGCGATTGTGCCTAAATTCTGTATTTTGTTAGGCCATAACAGTCCCATGGCCAAAAATGAACAAATTATATAAAAATTCTGGGTAATACTATGGCAACACTATCCCACAATAGATTTTGCTCTTTCAAATTATTTTGTTTTGCTGTATTCCACCTGTCCTATTTTGGAATAGCTGCCAAAGGCAGACTATGAAAATAATTTTGCTTCGCAGCGTGAGTAATTTTCAAGTAAAGGTCCAAAATAAAACGTAAAAACCTCTTTTAAAAAGATTGCTTAAACAATGGAAGAATTAATTGTAAAGAAAGGTATTAACTATTATTTAAATGAGTTAAAAACTTCTCAGCATGCTGTGTCTATTTTATTAAATTAATTTATTATATGTGCCTATTTCAGTACCAACTCGTATGTTGACTAAAGGCCTGCAGCGTTCCATTCATTCTACTTGTACAAACAGATAAAACAAGTAAGAATCTGATATTATCGGTACAAATACAACAAAGAGTAGAACAAAACATGTGCTCATGCGTTTTGGATTGAGTAGATCGCATATCATCTCTTTCTCTGGCTCTCATTGTAGTGGAAACTTTCTTTATCTGTTCCACTCAGTGAAGTAACTGTTCTTCCTCTTTTTTAAATGGATATATCCATTTAATATAGATATTCCAGATCGTACGCTTTGCGTTGATGGTGTTATCATACTTTTTTTATTCTTTTCACAAAAAGTACTGGTGTAGGTTTCATCTGTGGCAAATGTAAACAAAAACCAGTACAGAAATTTTAGTCAGATGAACTGACTGATAATTATCATCACCCACTATAAGATATTGTTTAAGTCTTGAGTTTTTGAAATTAACCGATTTGTAATTAAAACCAGTACAGAAATTTCAGTCAGTTAAACTGACTGATAAATACCATCACCCAATATAAGATATTGTTTAAGTCTTGAGTTATTGAAATTAACCGATTTGTAATTAAAACCAGTTAGAAAGTTTCAGTCGGGCAACCCAACTTACATTTACCCTTACCCTCAGTAAAACAAATAATTTTCTATTATATTGATATTATTACTCGATTTCTAAAGTGGGCGGAGTGGTACATTTGTATGGGAGGTACGAGAAGGGGTGTGGTTAGGCTTCCAGATTTATTCTACATTACTTTATTCTGTTATAGCTTTACTAATTACAGAATTTGGGCACGATTGCCTTGGGTGTACTGATTTATTAGTACATCCCTAAAGTGGGCGGAAAGGTACATTTGTATGGGAGGTACCATAAGGGGCGTCGCTAGATTTCCAATTTTTTCTCCAAAACTTTGTCCTGTTATAACATAACAAAATACAGAATTTGGGAACGATCGTGTCGAGTGTGTTGATATTATTACCCTATTTCTATAGTAGGCGGAGTGGTACATTTGTATGGGAGGTACCAGAAGGTGCGTGTCTAGACTTCCAGATTTTTTCTCCAAAACTTTATCCTGCTTAAACTTTACCAAATACAGAATCTGGGCACGATCGCGTTAGGTCTTTTAATAATATTAATCGATTTCCAAAGTGGGCGGTACCAGATGTGTATGGGAGGTACCAGATGGGGCGTGAATAGACTTCCAATATTTTTCTCCAAAACTTTATCCTGTTATAGCTTTACTAAAAATATAATTTGGGTACGATCACGTTTAATTTATTGATATTATTTCCCCATCTCTATAGTGGGCGGAAAGGTAGAATTATTATGGGAGGTACCAGAATGGGCGTGGCTAGGCTTTCAAAATTTTTTCCAAAACTTTATCCGGTTATAGCTTTACTAAATACAGAATTTGTCGACGATCCCGTAGCGTGTATTGATATTATTACTCGATTTCTAAAGTGGGCGGAATGATGTATTTGTATGGGAGGTACCAGAAGGGGCGGGGCCATGTAGCCCATTTGCAATACCGTAAGTAGTTTTGAGAAAATAATAACTCGTGCAAAATTTCAAAACATTTGGTTGCGTCTTATCGTGCGAACCAGCCGGACAGCCACCAGACAGACAGACAGACGGACATGGCTCAAACGACTTAAAAAGTCATGAATCGAATTTGGTTCAAAGAAACCTAGGGTCTAAAGTCACTCCTCCTATGTGTTACATTTTTGGGTCGTATCAAATGATATGTACCCTCATCCAGTTAGAAAGTTTCAGTCGGGCAACCCGACTTACATATACCCTTACCCTCAGTAAAACAAATAATTTTCTATTATATTAATATTATTACTCGATTTCTTAAGTGGGCGGAGTGGTACATTTGTATGGGACGTACGAGAAGGGGTGTGTCTAGACTTCCAAATTTTTCTCCAAAACTTTGTCCTATTATAACATAACAAAATTCAGAAATTGGGCACGATCGTGTCGAGTGTATTGATATTATTACTCTATTTCTAAAGTGGGCGGAGTGGTACATTTGTATTGGAGGTACCAGAGGGGGCATGTCTAGACTTACAGATTTTCAGAATTTGGGTACGATCCCGTTGGGTGTGTTGATGTTATTACTCGATTTCTAAAGTGGGCGGAATGATGTATTTGTATGGGAGGTACCAGAATGGGCGGGGCCATGTAGCCCATTTGCAATACCGTAAGTAGTTTTGAGGAAATAATAACTCGTGCAAAATTTCAAAACATTTGGTTACGTCTTTCGAAAGTTATCGTGCGAACCAGCCGGACAGCCACCAGACAGACAGACAGACGGACATGGCTCAAACGACTTAAAAAGTCATGAATCGAATTTGGTTCAAAGTAACCTAGGGTCTAAAGTGACTCCTTCTATGTGTTACACTTTTGGGTCGTATCAAATGATATATACCCTCATCCCTAAGTGTGATGGTATAAAGAAAACAAAATGTCGTTCTTTATTATTTATGCTTGCAGCGTCACGCTCTTCACATATTCCAAGCATATATAATATGAATACCGATATATCTGTTTGGTGTGTATGTAATCATACAAGTATTTTTGATACTTGGTACTTTCACTCTCTCATACCTATTTTATCGTTATCTAAAAGAGAAATATTCCATACGCACTCAATCCAAAGAGAGCGAAGCAGATACAAGCAGATATAAGAAAATTGAACTACATACAACAAGTGTGTTTGGATGGTTCTTTGCAGACCTATAATGTAGATTTCAATTTCACTTAGAGTTTTAGTTGCGAAGTCGATCGAAGTTGACAACCAAATATGTTGTTAAATATTAACAAATATTTACAGATTATATGATGTAAATTTCAGCTGAGGAAATTTGCGGATTGTTGCGTTATCTTCAATAGAACAAAGCGGCCTCATCGTTTTCGGGGTCATTTTTTTGATTGTGTACTCTAAGAGAGGTTCTTGAATCCCTTGTCCGACATTGACCAAACTGTAGATTTAGTCATAGATTGATGAAATCAATGGATATACCGACTTTGGTATGCCTACTATGATATTTAAATTTTCAGGTCTAAGAGAGGATTTTAACCAAATTTTTTTAAAAAGTCGTTTTAGGACTTTTTTAGGAGATAAAGCTATGTCCGTCTGTCTGTCTGGCTGGCTGGTGAACAGGATAAATCGAATAACTGATCGGTATGAAAATTTACTAGTATTAATATTTTCCAAAACCAAGTAATGAGGTTGTAAATGGACAGAATTGCCCTACCCTTCTGGTACCTTCTATACAAAAATTACTCATTTTTGTAAAACTAATATTTCTTGTGGTGCGCTGGGCTTGCAACCCGCCACCACCTACTCCAACCACCTAACTCAACGGAATGCGGAATGCTCCAACCCCTGACAATATAACCTCGCAGTGGCAAAATATAGCCGACTCCTTAGAACGGGCTGCGAGAAGCGTACTTGGGTACTCAAAGCCGTCTCAAGAAGATGCCTGGTACGATGATGAATGTCGCAATGCCACGAGAGAGACGGTTGCTGCATACAAGGCGAAACTGCAGCCAATGGCAACGCGAGCTGTTCGTGAACGGCACAGGGAGAAGAGACGACAGGCAACTCGTCTTTTTAGAAGAAAAAAAGAAGGAGCTGAAGAAGAGGCAGGATGAGTGCACTGAGTTGCTCCGGAGTAGAGGAGAAGCCCGAAAATTCTGCAAGAGAGTTAAGGCGAGAATGCGTGGAACAGGGTTGCCCTCCTGCAAGGACAGCGATGGTCAGCTAGTGACGGACCCGGATAACGTTCTGAAGATATGGAGAGATGACTTTAGAAATATACTGGATACTGACAGCACTCCAGAAGACCCCGCTCCAATCCATGACGATGGTATTAACTGTCCACCTCCGAGCCAGAGTGAGATACGTATGGCCATCTCCCGCCTTAAAAACAACAAAGCTGCTGGAGCCGATGGTCTCCCTGCTGAATTGTTTAAGGCTGGCGGAGAGGAGCTGATTAGGAGCATGCATCAGCTCATGGAGAACATCTGGCAAGAGGAGAGCATGCCCGAGGATTGGAGTCTCAGTCTGTTATGTCCCATATACAAGAAAGGAGATCGTAGTGAATGTAAGAACTACCGTGGAATAAGCCTATTACCAATTGCGTACAAGGTCCTTTCAAGCTTATTGTGTGAACGTCTGAAGCCAATTGTAGAAAAACTAATTGGACCATATCAGTGCGGCTTTAGACCTGGCAAATCTACGACGGATCAATGTCTGAGTTTGGTATTCCTGCAAATTTGATTCGACTTTGCAAATGTACCTTAGACAACACCAAATCCTCGGTTAAGATTGGTAAGGATCAGTCTGAACCATTCAACACGGAAAGAGGTCTCAGGCAGGGCGATAGCCTGTCCTGTACACTATTTAATATAGTTATGGAGAAGGTGATGAGAAAGGCTGGTGTCAACATGTCTGGCACCATATTCCACAAGAGCCACATGCCACTAGCCTATGCTGATGATATAGACATCATTGGCCGTAATCTGCGGGATGTTACTGCAGTTTTCTCATCACTAGAAAAGGAGTCAGCAAAAATGGATTTAGCGGTCAACGAGGACAAAACAAAAATAATGATTTCGACGAACAAAGAGTCCTCTCGATGGGGACGCACCGTGAACGTTGACAATTATTGTTTTGAGGTAGTCGACGAATTTACCTACCTCGGATCTTCCGTCAACAAGCAAAATAATGTCAGCCAAGAAATTAAACGGAGAATAGTGCTAGCCAATAGATGTTTCTACGGACTTCGGCAGCACTTTAGTAACACCACCTTCTCTCGGAATACTAAGAAACAGCTATACCAGGTGCTTATCCTACCTGTTCTGTTGTATGCTGCCGAAACATGGGTGCTTACTACAACGGACATACAAAACCTGGGAGTATTCGAGAGAAAAGTACTCCGAAAAATATATGGACCTATCTGTGTCGAAGGCGAGTTTCGCCATCGGATGAACCACGAGCTGTATGAGCTTTACCACGATATTGACGTAGCTAAAAGAGTCAGAATCCAACGACTTCCATGGCTGGGACATGTTGCCAGAATGGATGTAATGCTCCAGCGAGAAAGTTGTTCGAAGGCAAACCTAAAGGACGGCGCAGAGCAGGGAGACCCAAACTCCGTTGGAAGGACCAAGTGGTAGGCGATGTGCCATCATCTGGTAGGACTAACTGGAGAACACAAGCAGAAGACCGAAGCGTGTGGAATTCTTTATTACTTCAGGCCTCAAATTTATGAACTACGTTTCGTAAATTGTAATTGGCCACTTAAGTAAGTAAGTAATATTTCTTGTGAATTTGTTTTCATCGTTCGGTTTAAGATCTACTTTATTATTGCTTATAGAGTTTGTTTTACAAAAGTTGTGTGAAATGAATTATGCGACAGCTAGCAGGGCAGATAGCTATTTTTATTGTTAACAAACTATCATCATCAGCACCACAACTCTTGTACAACAAATAATCTCTATGAGCAATAATAGAGCAGATCTTAAACATAACGATGAAAACAAATGTAATCAAATTCTAACAACTTGACATAACATCACTTTCTACACTTATTAAAGAAAACTTCTGACTAAAGCCTTATTATCTAGCGAAATCCTAGGTATATATGATTTTGTCACATCGCCATCATAACCATTTTCTATTAGAAATTAATTGATAAAATTACGGCAAATAATAAAGTTATTTTAAATACGATTGGCATAAAACATTTAAAAAATAGCCTATTCATACAATGTTATCAGAAGAAAAAGAAATAACAATGTGAATATATTGAAATTGTTATGACTTTGTCTGCTGCTGCCACAAGAATAAAACGAACATTATTCGATTTTTAAATTGGTGCTATATTGTAACACATCCACATGGTGTTAAATGGTGTTTGCGTCGTCCTCTTAACACTTTTTACTTTGGCATCAGAAGACAAAAAAAAAACAATCTCTGTGTAAGCGTGTGTTTGTGTGTGCCAAGGTCTACCATTCAGAGTGTCTGTCGTCTGCCTTAATGTAACGAGAAAATATTAAATATTAAAAAATATGAACACTATGCAGGTGATGTTGTTGAGTAAGTCTCATCAAAAAAAGAACGCATACTAATATTTTGCAAAAAAAAAAGTGAAACAAGTCGAGAATCAAATCGTTTTGTTAACACAAAAGGTATATAATGTATGTACATGCGAGTTTAAGCACACACAAACACAAGTACTACATGAACCGTGATGTTAATGGCTCCAAGACACTTCTCTTGTGTAAGTAACAGCAACAGTGTCATACTCAAGAGCAACAACAACAACATACACAACAAATATGCATAAAGGCAAAATAATTCGAGTATTACGGAAGTTATGAAGTTAAAAATATCAAATCACTTATGCCAGATTATGCTCACTTACATCTAACAATTTATGAATACAATATAATGTCTATGAAGCGTATTTTTGACGTAAACGAAGGTGGTGGAAGAAGTTCGGGAATTGTAATTGTAGATATAACACTAGCAATATGTAATTAAACGCTTCATATATTTTAAATTTATGACAACTGTTTAACCTGTTGGCCACATTTGACGTATGTACGTCTCAGCGTATTAACTTTGCAATGCTTACGGAAATTGTTGATTGGAAATGGGAATACGAATACTTTCCTTACATTAAAGTGTTTTAAAATAAATTATACTCATGATGGATTTACGCAATATTATAGGCGGATAAATCCAAACAAATCCAACAACAAACATTTGTATTACTATTTGAATGCTTGCGGAGTATATATTGTTGGAGATAGGACTCTCTGCCGTATGGACGTTTACAGACATATAGTTAAACTGTAGAGTGTCAATGAATACGCTATCAAATGTAACAACTCTGCAATTCTGTAGGTGTCGATTAGCCATACTTAAACTACCTACCACACTATTCCCCACATGGGTACTAAATTGAATGAGCCTGTGGTAAGCGAACGCCGAACCACCGAGAGTAAAGAATGAACGCGCACAAAAGCGACAGAAAACGTGAACGAAACGTTTAAAGCTATTTTAATTTATTACTTCTGAGTACGGCAGGCCGTTGCATCATGGATCCCTGGTTCGATTCCTTATCGCTTCCTCGATGATGTCAAAAGCAAATTCACTGTATAGTGAAAAGTCAATCGGCATGTCTAGTAAAAGTAAACAAGTAGGTAAATCTCAAATTAGAAAGTTCTCCATGTAATAGGAAAAACATCAAATTGATCATGTGGTAATTGATGGAAGGCATACATCTAGTGTTATTGAATGATCATTGTCTTGGATCATTATCTGGATGCAGCCAAAGTGCGCACACGATTTACAAGAGCGAAAAACACAATGAAAGCTGGACATTGCGGTCGCGAAGCTGCAAACCCCAGAGATAGCCACTGTCTACTAAAGAATGTCGCATAGCGTCCGAGGAACAGGATGCTGCTTATAGGACAACCCTACAGCCAATTGGAGCCCGGAGACAGTAAAACAGGCAAGAAAGTTAAAATGAAAAAAAATACCTAAATGAAGGATTGGGAGAACGAGGATATAAAGCGATACAGGATTAGAGGTGATTCGTGAAAATTTCACCAGAAAGTAAAAGCAAAAGCCTACGGGCTTCCATCCTATAATGACAAGGATGGAAACCTGGTTACAGATACGCAAAGTGTGCTGCATATATGGAGAGTACACTTCCAGCAAATGTTAGTTCCAGAAGACAGCGCACGTGAAGATATCACGCCAATTGTCAACGACGGCATAGATTGCCCACCACCAAGTCAAACTGAGGTAAAATAATAAATCAGCCGGTGCCTACGGACTTCTGGCAGAGTTCTTTAAGTCCGGTGGCGATAAGCTGATAACGAGCATGCATCAGCTCCTACGTACTGTTTGACCTAACAAGTTCATGCCTTATGATACCCATCGCATATAAGGTCCTGTCGAGTGTGCTATGTGAAAGACTAAATCCAGTGTTATCCAAACTGATCGGGCCTTATCAGTGTGGCTTTACACCTGGTAAATCAACAACTGGCCAGATATTTACAATTCGGCAAGTCCTGGAAAATACCAAAAAGAAACAGATCGACAAGTACCATATTTTCGTCGAGTATAAAGCTGTCTTCGACAGTCCGATACAGCTGAAATTACTCAAAGCCATGGCTGAGTTTAGTATTCCACTCTATACCAGACGAGGCCTAAAACAAGGAGACGGCTTATCGTGTGACCTCTTCACCATAGTGAAGGAGATGATACTGAGGAATGCTGCAGTAATCACGAGTGGCACGGTATTCAAAAAAAGCCACATTTTACTCGTGTACGCTGACGGAGTAGCCATCTTCGGTCGAAAACTGCAGGATGTAGCTTCTCAGGTGGTCACGCCTCCCTGGGTGGTCTTAGAAAACTCCTTATGCAGGCGTGGAGATTTTAAAATTTTTTAAATTTTATTGCTCACATTACTTAAACTACAAGGGTGGTTAAATTTTTAGGGCCGATGTTGATTTTGAATAAAACACAAATTATTTAGGAAATTATTGTCATTTATTTTTATTATGATAATATCGATATGGTCAAAATTTTCGATGACGATGAGGCATCATTCAGGTTATATGCCGTTAATGTGCCGAATTTTATCATTACACATGATCTTGGCGGCCAATTGGCATCGCCACTACGTGGGATAACATGGCAATTGAATTTGTCGCGCAAAAGAGCCATTGTTTGGTTAGCTGTGTGGCAAGTGGCACTGTCCTGTTAAAACCACATATCGCCCACATCCATATCTTCCAATTTGGGCCATAAAAAGTTCGTTATCATCTCACGATAGCGAATACCATTCACAGGAACTGCCTGACCGTCCTCATTTTAGAAAAAAAAAACGGCCCGATGTTGCCGTCGACCCATAACCCGCTCCAAACAGTCACTCTTTGTGGGTGCATTAGTTTTTCGACAATCACTGTTGGATTATCATTCGCCCAAATGCGGCAATTCTGCTTATTGACGAATCCACTGAGGTGAAAATGTGCCTCGTCATAAAAGATGATTTTCTTCGAAAATTGAACATCTCCTGGTGTCATTTTTCGCCACCATTCTGACCATTGTCGACGTTTGGAATGGTCAAGAGGCTTTAGTTTTTGAGCCAATTGCACCTTGTTAGCGTGTAAATGCAAGTCTATATGCATAATGTTAATCAACGACGAGCGTGAGAGGTATACTTGTTGGGCACTACGTCGAGTTGAGATGGGCAGCTTTTCAGCCACTCTATCGCGAACAGCAGCAATATTTTACTGCAGTACTAGCTGTACGCGCATGCATTGGTGTTTTAATTTTTCTTACATACCCGGTCAGCTCAAATTTTTGCACGATTTTTTCGATTGTACGCACATTTGGACGATTAAATTGACTGAAAAAGCGCACGATATGCATTTTGATTTGAACGCCCATTTTGATAATAAGCCTAAATAACTTTAACGAGTTGCTCGATTCATGGTTCAAAGTGAGTTAGTCTGAAATTGAGAAATTTCAAATGAAAGGCAGAAAAGAACTTGACGTTAAGGTGAGGTTCACATTCAAAATCCTTTCCATTCCATTCTTTTCCATTCCACCTTTTATAATATTTGGAAAATCCCATGCCTATAGACTCTTCATCATCTACATTATTCATTGCCATTTTACACCCATTTTTGGGGCTTAAATAAAATAAAGTCCCAAAAAATGAAATAACACCCCAAATTTCACTATTGTTTTCTGAACAAATTTTTGGGCCTTTATTTCATTTTTGTTTTTGGGGCCTTATTTCATAGAGCCGGAGAAACGTCTATCCGCAAGAAAAGAGAGATATAAAAAGACGTGAGTGTGAGAGTATCGAGATGTTCAGGACCAATTTTACCAAGGAGTGAAACATCAAACTGAAGGCTTTGGCAGAGGCACATCCTTCTGTAAGGATGACGAAAGCAATCTGGTTACGGATACAGAAACTGAGGATATGGAAAGGCGGTTTTTCTCAACTGTTGGTACCCGGTAGTAGCGAAGATGTTGATACCTCAAAACCAATCCCGGCTGAAGAATAATATAGCTGCAGGAGCTGATGGGTTTCCGGCTGAGCTTATTAAGTAACTTTTATGCATCAGTTTGTTTGTACAATTTGCCTAGAAGAACGTATGCCTGTTGATTGGAACCTCAGCGTACTATGTCCTGTGCACAAGAAAGGAGACAAGACAATATGTGCGAACTACAGAGAAATAAGTCTGCATTCCGTCGCTTATAAAATCCTATCGAGCGCATTGAGTTAGAGGTTAAAATTTAAAGTTGGCGAGATAATTGGGTCTTATCAGTGCGGCTTTAGATGTGGTAAATCCACTATCTACCAAATATTCACACTACGCTAAATGCTAGAAAAGACCTATGAAAAGCAGATCGACACCTACCACATATGTATTGGTCGATTTCAAGGCCGCATTTGACAGCCACAAACGTTCAAAGGTGTTTCAAGCCATGTCTGAGCTGCTCCACGAAGAGCCCCCCAATGAAATAACGCCCAAACGAGAAATGAAATATTATGAAATCATTGGTGAAACTGAAAGAAATAAATAATAATGATAAAAGAAATTTTTTTGGGGTTTATTTCATTGGGGGTTATTTCCTGGGCGTTCTTTCATTGGGAGGCTTTTCGTGGAGCCATTTCATTCCCTTGTTTTTGGGTGTTATTTCCTATTTTTTGGGGTTTATTTTTTGGGGGGTTAATTCCTGCGTGTTATTTCATTAGGGGGCTTTTCGTGGAGCCTGTCTGAGTTTAGTATCCTTGCAAAACTAACACGACTATGCAGGATGACATTAACTGACACACGATTCACAGTTAAAATAGGAAAGAGCCACTCTGTACCAAAAGAGGTTTCAGACAGGAAGACCGACTATCTACGATCTTTTTAACATCCTTTTGGAAAAGGTCATACGAGACGCGAAGGTAAACAGAACTGGCACACCATACACCAAACAATACATGCTACTCGGTTATGCTGGCGATATTGTCAGTGGTAACTGCAACCTTTGATAACATCGAGAAAGAATCTGCGAAAATGGGTCTAGCAGTAAACGCAGATAAGACAAAGTTGATGGTATCAACGCACAAGGCGTCAATAAGACTCGGACAGATGATTGAAGTTGAAAACTACAACTGATGTATCCAGTGAGTTTATTTACCTCGGTACCGCCATAAACAAAACTAACGACATTAGTTGTGAGGTAAAAAGAAAAACAATCCTGGCTAATAGATGATGATACATTAGACTGAGTAAGCTGTTTAAAAATAAAGCCACCTCTCGTCAGACAAAAATCACGCTCTATACGTCACTGATACTACCCGAGTTGTCAGAAGAATGGGTACTCGCAAAAGCAGACGAGGCAGTACTTGAAGTGTTTGAGAGAAAAATCCTTTGCAAAATCTATCGACAAATCTGCGTTGAAGGATAATATCGGCTTTCAAATGAACCGCGAACTGTATGAGCTATATGCCGACATTGATATAGTTAAGCGTGTTAAAATACAACGACTACGTTGGCTAGATCATGTTGTGTGAAAGGATAAAGATGTTTCAGCTAAAAAATCATTTGAATACGAACACGGTGATGGCTCACGCAGAAGGGAAAGACCAAGTTCGATGGTAGGACCAAATGGAAGAGGACATCTCGAAACTTGGTGTCAGAAATTGGAGAAGAAGCGCAGAACAACGAAGCGAAATCTATTATATGGTCAGCTGAAGAAACTAACGTTTTGTAATAGCCATCTAAGAAGAAATACCCTCTAGATTTCCGTTTGGAACTTTTGGAATAAGTATTAATTATCCATTTTGTATAGGTGATACCGGAAGTAATGCGGCTACTCTATCCATTTACATTTCCAGTACGTAATTGAAAAATACTAATACGGTAAATTTTAATAAGGATCAGTTAAGTTTTACACGAGCTATCAAGCCAGGCAGCCGGATAGAATCGTCTTAAAAAGTCCTAAATGAAATTTTGAAGGCCCCCACTCCCCAACACGTCTCCTGTAATGCGCTGCTCTTTTTATACCATCACCCTTTGGGATGAGGGTAAATATCAGTTGATACGAAAAAAAGTGTAACGCATTAAAGGAGACGAGTTAGACCCCAAGTAACTTAAGACCAAATTCGTTTCAGAACGATTAAGCTATGTCCGTCTGTCTGGCTGGCTGGCTAGATGGGATAACTCGAGTAAACCTTAACGGATCGGTATGAAAATTTACTAATATTAATATTTTTCGAAACTTATGGGATTGTAAGTGGTCTGAATAGCCCCACCCCTTCTGATACCTCCTATACAAAATTACCTATTTTTAGATAATTAATATTTCTTTCATAACTCCCAAACGTATGACCGGAGGATATTTAAATTTGGTCTGATTATTTATCTTGAACCTCATAGTTTTACATGAATATCCATTTTGTAAGTAAACTGAATTCACTCAAATTTTGCGTTCGATGTTCGTTTATGAAAATATGAATTAGGAATGAACTATATCGGATCACCCCTTCTGGTGCCTTCCATACAAAATGACATATTTTTGGAAAATTAATCCGACACCTGCCAATTCATTAAATTTGGTCGGTTAATTGACATAACTCTTCTGGTACCCCCCATATAAATAACCGATATTTTCCCGGTTACATACATATCATTTTTGTGTGTACACTGAATTCAGACAAGTTTTGCCAAGGTAAGCGTTTGAACGTTGATTTACAATAAAAATCAGTTACGTTGTGCTGCCTATAATTGTGCCTCCTATACAAATAAGTTTTGTTTTTACGGTTTTGCTCCACAAGCAGACAAAAAATAATACATACATAATTATTATTTTAATTAAAAATCTATTTATTGCATTAACTCAAGACTTAAATAATATCTTATATTAGGTGATGGTATTTATCAGTCAGTTTACCTGACTGCAATTTCTGTACTGGTTCTTGTATTAAATGACATATATTCTCATCCCTAAGGGTAACAGCATAAAAACAATTTTCACACCACTGTGCCTAGTAAAAGAATGATTTAGCATCAATCCTTCAGGTACCTCACCTACAATGCCCCTACCCATCTAAAACAATTTCAGTCAATTTCAAATTATTTTTAACGGTTAAATCAAGTTAAGATTGTTCATTGTTTGGCAACAGTTGAAAATCATGCATCCATATATTTAATTTTTAATATTATATTAAAGTAAATGGATATTTCAATATTTTATTGAAAACGTTTTCAAGCAGTAGAATGTCTTTTAGCCGCCATAAGAATGAAAAACTAGATTGTTATTAATTTAGCCAATTTATAGTAAGTGTCTTTGGATATATGTAACATATTGCGTCCGTGTTTATTATTAACTTTTGTTCTCTTCACACCATTCACATACGAGTATCTTCTACTCTGTGTAACACCAACATAATAACTCGATATTATAAAAAAATCAAAAGGCTAAACGAATCTGTGGTTAATGTGCAGCTTGTACATATGTATACCAGCATACACATCCACATATAGTGCCATTCCTCACAATGTTGTAGGATTTTATGAACATAACAATCATATTACTCTGCTCATGACTTCGAGCTAAAGTTAAGTGTTTTCGAAAAAAAAAAATCACATCGAATCGAAAGGGAAAACCACTGAGTTTTTATACTCCTTCCATGCAGTTTGTTTTGCTCACTTACCACCAATGCCCCACCTGTAATCTGGTGCGAATATGGTTGCTCCTTACAATACATTTGTGATCCTTTGAAACCCTTGTAAATTGCGTTTTAGTTTTTGTTGTTGTTGTTGGCATTGTTTCTGTTGCTGCTGTATTGGTTGGTTAAATAGTTTACGAACATTTGTTCACTTACAGTCAGTATACTAGACGCGCACAATTTTAAACCACACAACACCAGCTAAAAACCCTGTGTAAGTGGAGCAAAGCGTTTACGAGAAAATGTGTTTAGAACATAAAAGCCAAGGGCCGATTTCTGTTATTGTACAGATGACACTTTGTGAATATAGTGATGTTAATGTAACTAAAGGAATGTTTATATAAACATGGATAGAACTGGAGGAAACAACGCTCTTTTGAGTAGAGCAACATATTTGCGTTAGTTGGTCCTTTTAATAAAATACGAAATGCATTAAGAACAAGCAAATTCAATTTGTGTTTGTTGCCAAAATCTATGTAAACAAAAAATCTCATAATATATTCCAGTAATATATATAAAAAACAATAATAATATTTTGCGCAGTTTTGTTCGTATTAATTCATTTGTAAAATATCATTTCATTTTACACACCTTATTGCCGCTTTATTGTGGGATATCTGTATTCACCCACAATTACACACAAACACCCAATACCTTACCAAAGTTAATGTAATAAAAAACAATTGTTTTGCGTTCGATTTGTGAAATCCATTGGAATCGAAGGAACAAAAGTTTACGGGTCTCGGTGTTTTCCTCCTTTTTTTTTTTTTTTGTTTTGTTACGTTTCATTAAAACAATTTTTACTCGGGTTATTGTTTTGAATGTTGGCTAAGAGTGGAAAAATAAAATAAAATGTTTTTCCAATAAAACTTTACAGAAAATAAAATGTTCAAAAAAAAAAAGAACAAATAAAGTACACATCTAAAATCTGCAGGAATAAAAAAGGTTTATAAAAAGCGATTATACTAATGCCCCTATAGTGGAGAGCAATAAAATATTTATTAACTGTAGCGAAGTCGAACTTTGGCTTCAATCTGGATAATTCTCTTTTCGTTGAACGGATGTGGTAACATTTCTCAGCGCACGTCAAAGCTATTAAGCTAAGTCGATTTTAATGTTAATTGTTGGATGAACGCCGGTACAAGATACTTTATGTTTTTGATTATTTCAACTCAATGAACTAAGATAAATTAAAGGGAAGAAATGGTAGTATGTAATTTTTGGCATGTTCGTGTTCGATGGTGTATTGTATTCTGCATAACAAGACTGAATATTATACGGACATTACATGAATGCTAATTTTTAGATTTGCGTTAGTGGTATAAATTAAAAAACAACAATTCAATTTATCGAAGCAAATATATGATGTTAAATGCGAAAAAGTTACAATATGTATACACAAGAATAAATACATCTTAGCTTTTACTTATATGATTGTATCATAAAGTTCTATCTGACTATCTGACAAGATAGACTTCAACCTGCTTTAATAATAACTAAACATTATATAATCTTTAACACATAAAAGTCAACATCTGTAAATTGCCACCAGCAACGACAGTCAATTTATTCACTAGATTTTTTTCTCATATGTGCTACATACAAAAGTGTAAGTCGAACAATTCAACAGAGACATATCTTACCTGTAAATTATTTCCATATCAGGTGTTATGGAAAGTTGTGGTCAGCTTCGACCAAACAAAAATTAAAGCATATAAAAATTTTGCGGTTTTAAGTTGTAGAAGAATAATAGTTTTGCTTACTTTAAACACACACACACATGTCTTGGCTTTTGTACCTTATCGAATAATTGCATATATACAAAGGAATACGGTATAATTTATTATTGACATTTAGTTAAATGGTTTTATTTTTAATAGATTTAAATTGGGCAATTGAAAATGTATTTTCTGCATGCTGATTTCAAAAAGAAACAAATAAGTCTAAATTTTTGATTTGACTTCGCAGTTTTTGGAATGCCACATAAAAAATATTAATAATCTTAAACTGTGTAAATAACCAGCACAGAAATTTAAGCCAGATAAACTGACTGATAAATACCATCACCCAATATAAGATATTGTTGAAGTCTTAAGTTATTAAAATGCACCGATATGCCTGCTTGTGGAGCGTGAAAGGTTGTAGATAGGACTTTCGGTCAGTTATTTATATGGGAGTTACCAGAAGGGGTGTGTCAAAAAGTTAGGATTTCTGAGGTTTTGCCTCCTATTACAAATTAAATTAACCCAGGTGCCTGTTTGGAAGTAATGGAATAGTTGTTTTTTTTTTAAACTACGTCATTTTGTATGGGTGCCACCAGCAGTGGTCAACAGACTTAGTCCATATTCATTCCTGAGACTTACAAAAAAGATGTGTATGTAAAACTATGAGGATTAATTCGGTCATTTGTATGGGAGGTACCTGAAGGGGTTTGTCAAATAGTTAGATTTTCTCAGGTTTAGCCTTCTAACACTATAAAAAGTAGCCGACCAATTTTCATTACTCCCCGAGTGTCCATTTGGAAGTTATAGGAGAAATATTAATTTTCCAAAAAAAGGTCATTTTGTATGGGAGGTACCAGAAGGCGTAAACCGATATAGTCCATATTCATACCTGAGTCTAATTTTCATAAACGAACATCACACGCAAAATTTGAGTGATCTCAGTTTACTTACAAAAAAAAATATGTATGTAAAACTATAAGGGTCAATTCGGTCATTTGTATGGGAGGTTCCAGAAGGGGTGTGGCAAAGGTTTCGGCTTTCTTTGGGTTTGTCTACTATTGCAAGATAAATAATCTGACCAAATTAAGATATCCTCCGATGGTCTGTTTGGCAGCTATGGAAGAAATATTAATTATCAAAAAATAGGTAATTTTGTATAGGAGGTACCAGAAGGGGTGGGTCTATTCTGCCCATTTACAATCCCATAAGTTCGTTTCGAAACATATTAATACTGGTAAATTTTCATACCGATCCGTAAAGGTTTACTCGAGTTATTCTGCTGACCAGCCAGACAGACGGACATAGCTCATTCTTCTTAAAAAGTTCTGAAACGAATTTGGTCTTAAGATACTTGGGGTCTAACTCGTCTCCTTTAATGCGTTACACTTTTTTTCGTATCAAATGATATATACCCTCATCCCTAGGGGTGATGGTATAAAAATGAATTAATGTGCATTGGCTGGCGCATCACCAGAGCATGCGTGAACCGATTTGACATTTTTTTTTAAATGTTAGTAATAGTCCCTGTAAGATTCTTAGGAAAGAAAAGTTTGTCCATACCCATTTCTTCGCCCATTTTTTACAATATAGCTAAAATTTACACCAAAACGATAAGTAAAAAAAATATTACAAAAAGTTCAATAACTTTTGAGGCTCTTTAATGCACTATGTGAAAATCATCATAGGCTATATATTTTTAAAATTTTTGATCAATTGAGAATTAAATATTAATATACAGATAGTATACGGTACTTCAGGTTCATATTTGCAGACGAAATTTTATAGGGCGGTGGGAGCTTGATGAAGCTGAACTTAAGTCCTAGGGAGATAAAATTAGATATCCTAATAGTACTGTGCAACACAATTATGATCGTGAAATTTTTATTATCGATCAGTTGGTGGTGGGGGCATGTCGAAAATGTTTATTTTTTATCCTCAAAGAGATATTATTTAGTGCTCAGATAGCACTCGACACAACATATATGAATATTTGGGTGGGTCAATTTAGCAATCGATATTTTGCCATCGATTTTTCGATAGCTTTTGGCATGAGGAAAAAAGTTCCAAATATGATCACTTTTGAGACGAGACGCCCAAATTGAATTTTTTTGACTTTTTCTCAACTTTTATTTTTAAGGTTTTTTTAGTAAGTAAAATTTTTTTTTTAAATATAACCAATTCATTTTTATCGCAGAATGCAAATGTTCAATAAAATCAACAAAAAACTAGTAAGGCTAGTTTTTCGACTTTTGGCATGAGGAAAAAAGTTCCAAAAATTATCATTTTCGAGACGCCCAAATTAAATTTTTTTGACTTTTTCTCAACTATTATTTTTAAGATTTTTTAGTAGTAAGTAAATTTTTTTTTTTTAATATAACCAATTAATTTTTATCGCAGAATGCAAATGTTCAATAAAATCATAAAAATCAACAAAAAACTAGTAAGGCGGTTATTTTCGGCTATGACGAAGCTCAGCTACCCTTCACCATTTGTAAAAATGGTGATAAAACTGGTTATTTGCGCTACAACTATATTTTATTAAACTTTGTACCACAAACCAGGAGAGTTGGTGAGAAGTGGACGTTACTTTTAGCTTCACAAATCCATTTTTTGTCAATAATTTTTATCGATTTTATTCGATTTAACGATAAGTTTATGAGTTGGTGAGTTGGAGCATATTTTTATGAATTTTGAAACTCCCCAAAAATGGGAATTTGTGTGAGATATGGGAGTAGCTTAAATCCGATCTTGCTTATCTTAGAACTCAACCTCTGCTTCTGGACAGAAGCTTACATACCAAATTTCAGCCCGAAACCTCATAAACCACATGGACATACAGACGGACACCCCCAAAAAGAGGAAGTTTGCATGGAAGGTGGGAGAAGTATTCGTCTGATATTGCTCATCTTACAATGTAAGCTCCTATTATAGTATTAAAGCTTGCATATCAAATTTTAGCTCGATATTTCCTAACCTACGGCTGTATTTGCATTTGTTTTTGACCGACTTTACTCATCAATGAAAGTAGCCTCCACTTAGAGATTGAATCTTGCGTACAAAATGTCTGCTATATACCTCTTAAAATACGGCTGCAATCGCAGGGACAGACCCCACAAAGGGAGAGTTTGTATGGGAGGAAGGAGTAGTTTTTGACCGATCGGTCTCATCTTAACACATTACAATATTTCAGCTTGATTGCTCTTAAATTACTGCTGTAATCGCGGGGACTGACATACGGACACCCCAAAAAAAGGGATTTTGTATGGGAGGTGGGAGTGGTTTTTGACCGATCGGTCTCATCTAACGACTCAACCTCCGCTTAGTGTAGGGAAGCTTGCATACAAAATTTCAGCTTGATTACCCTTAAAATTCAGCTGTAATCGTAGGGATAGACCCCAAAAATGGTGAGTTTGTATGGGAGATGGGAGTAGTTTTCGACCGATCGGGCTCAACTAAGAACTCAAACTCCATTTAGGGCAACAAAGCTTACATACAATATTTCAGCTAGATTGCCCTAAAATTACTGCTGTAATCGCGGGGACTGACATACGAACACCCCCAAAAAGAGGGATTTTGTATGGGAGGTGGGAGTAGTTTTTTACCGATCGGTCTCATCTTACTACTCAACCTCCGCTTAGTGTTGGGAAGCTAACATACAAAATGTCAGATTAATTTCCCTTAAACTACGGCTGTAATCGCAGGAAAAGACACCAATAAGGGGGAGTTTGTATGGGAGGTGGGAGTAGTTTTTGACCGATCGAGCTCATCTTAGAACTTGAAATCCGCTTTGAGGATAGAATCCTCCATTCCATATTTCTTAAACTGCGGCTGTAATCGCGGGGACGGACAGACGGTCACCTTTAAATCGACTCAGATTTCGAAGCTGATCATCTATATATATAAAAAATGCATAAATTTTGTATGCGTTTGGGTGGCGCCCCGGTTGGTTTATATTTACAATTCGGTCCAATTGGACAAAGGGGCGTGGCACCGCCCTTACAACTTGAAAATCAAATGGGCTGTATCTCATAAACTATCAGAGGTATGAAGATGAGATTTGGTATATATATTGTTGGAGCAGTATTAATTACAGCCAGCGTGGAAGTGGGGGGTGCCACGTCCCCTTTTCAAAACCGCTCTGCAGGCTTTCCCAATAGACAGATTGATACGAAAATTTTACCAAGTGGTACTGATGACCTGTAGATAGTCCCTGGCTATATTCGGTTGTGATTGGTGCGTGGCACCGCCCATACAACATGAAAATATGTTGTTGTTACAGTATAAATTATAGTAAGAGTGGAAGTGGGCTTTACCACACCCCTTTTAAAATAAACAGTTATAACTGTCAAAATTCCACAGTATATTGCAGTTCGCCTAGAGATATGAACAGTAAGGTGAGCCAGTTTTATTATTCGCAAAAATTGTAACAAAATCTACGATGAATTGTTAGAAAATGTATAAACTTTGTGTGTAATATCAATTCCTAGCTTGCGCTTGGAAAGCTTAATTTAGTGCAGAAAACTTAAATTTTGATAGAAGTGTCTTAAAGCTGAAGTCTGTACGCTTTCAATAATCATGGGGCAACGAACGTCACTTCCAAAAGAAGCGCAAAACGGAATAAATAAACGAAAAACCCTTTTATCTTAAAAAAAAGTATCAGCTAGGATTTTGATTCATGTGGATTTTTAATGTACAAGTGACACCCAACAAAACCCCATTTACCATTTTTGTTGCCATTTTAGGTCAACCAATTTGTCATTCAGACCAATTCGTCATTGAGACTTTCTTTGAAAAATCACCATGTAAAGACTACACAAGAACAACGTTTACAAATCTTGCAAATTTATTTTCCAAATGCGCGTTCTCATCCATCAGAGCAGTTAATAGAAGCCATCAACGCTGTAGACGTAAGTGTGACAGGGGAATCAAATTTATCGAACCGACGCCGTTCTCAGCAACTCGGTCTCTGCAAATGCTGAGGAAAGATCTTGGCCTATATTCACATATCCAACTGGTAGAAGAACTAAAACCAGTGGACGAACAATTCATTTTTTTATTTATCATGTCATTGCACATTATTTGAAGGAGAAATGGTTCCAACACGACGGCGTAAAATTCCATACAGCGCGTGAGATCATCACTTTGTAAAGCCAAACGTTGGTGACCGAATTATCTCACAGAATGGTAATACGAGTTCAATACAAAGATAGTATTCGGAAATATTCTTGATCCGTGTGAGAAGAAGACATGGCAAAAGAGGTTTTTATGGCTAAAGGCATGAAACATCAAACGAAATTTTCATTTTCGGTCAATAGGCGGAGAAGACATGTCAAAAGTGTTTTTACGCCCAAAGAGATAGTTAGTATACAGACGGTTACCGCTACTACATTGAATTTTGATCTTAAACGGAATGTAATTTGTAATTTGTAAAAGATATGACTTTGCTGATGAACTTTTTACTATCGTCATAGAGCCTATGATATTTAGAATTTAAAACAACAACATTTAATTTGTTAACTTTCATGTTAAGGAGTTGCTTGAAATTAGTTACATAAGTTAATAAACTCAACATATCATTATCGAGCTTAAGTACCGTTTCAAAGTACTATGTAGACCTAAATGTGATACCGTATGGGCGTTACAAATGGAAGAACAAAATTAATATACCCTTCACTCTGTTCATGCGCTTGGTGAAGGGTATAAAAATAGTTACACTAGTTTTCCGTTTGGAAGTTATGGAACAAATATTATTTTTTCAAAAAATATGTAATTTTGTATGGTAGTTACCAATAGCAGTGGTGCAATTCTGTCCATTAACAATCCCATTACTTAATTTTGGAAAATATTAATACTGATAAACTTTCATAAGGATCACTTAAGGTTTACTCGATTTATCCTGCCCACCAGCCATCAAGACGAATTAGCTCTACCGTCTTCAAAAGTTCGTTAATGTTTTATACTTTTCTTGTATCCCTAAGGAGAAAACTGATGTACAATTTGATTTACAGATAGTTAGTCCTCTCTCTTCTGTATTCTACAACACGACTTAATTTTTTTTCTAGTTAATAACACTCATACGTAATACAAAACAACTTTTATACGAACGTGATCCACACTCCATTATCTCTTCTCACCTTTACTAAAATCAGGATACCTAAAACGAGAAACAAATGAACATATTCTAGGAATGAGGAATTACTATGACCCAACGTCAGCAATTATTGGAGATAACCAAAAAATAAATTTATGTGTTAACTTTTAAAAGTGAAAGTTATACGAATTTTCTTCCATTTGGTTTAATCTATTCGCCCTAACCCACGACCTATGATATTTTTGGTGAAGCAATTATTATTATTGGTTGTTGCTGTGCCCTTTTTTGCTCTGCAGTGACCGTATTAATGGACAAAAATTGCCTAACAAGTAAGATAATAAATTATTGCTTTGAGCAGAAAAATATAAATGAGTTTTTAATGATGTGCTGCCTAAACGAGTTCCTTTTTGACAGATTCGAGGAGTTATAGCCATAAATATAAACAGTTTGGTACTATGGAGATGCAGAAATACAAAAGTTCTCTTAAAACCGGTTAACAGATTTGTGAAACGTTAATACAACGCTATGTCGGTTGTTATATAATACTAGTGGGCCCGGCAATGCTTCGCTATTGCATATTAACTTGTAATATATATCAAATTTAGGTCTACAAAGTACTTTGAAAACGGTACTTAAGCTCGACAATAATATGTTGAGTTTATTAACTTATATAACTAATTTGAAGTAACTCCTTAACATGGAAGTTAAACAAATACGTTTTATTGTTGGAAATGATAATAAAAAGTTCATCAGCAAAGTCATATATATAGTGCCGACATGTAGATTAGTTTTTTCTGTATATAGGGCGAAAAACCACTTCTTCCACAAATGTATCTGTATACTAACTATCTCTTTGGACATAAAAAACACTTTTGTTATGCCTTCTCTGCCTATTGACCGCAAATGAAAATTCAGTTTGAAGCTTCATGCCTTTAGCCATAAAAACTTCTTTTGTCATGTCTTCTTCTCACACGGATCAAGAATATTCCGGAATACTATTTTTGTATTGAACTCGTATTACCATTTTTTGAGATAATTCGGTCACCAACGTTTGGCTTAACAAAGTGATGGTCTCACGCGCTGCATGGCATATTACACCGTCGTGTTGAAACCATTTCTCGTTTAAATAATAATAAAAAAAATCAATTAATCGTCCACTGGCTCAAATTCTTCCACCAGTTCGATCTTATATAGATGTAGGCCAAGATCTTTCTTAAGCATTTGCAGAGACCGAGTTGCTGAGAAAGGCGTCGGTTCGATAAATTCGAGTCCCCTGTCACACTTACGTCTACAGCGTCGATGGCTTCAATTAGCTGCTCAGATGGATCATTATATTCACCCTCAACTTCACAAAGGGGTCCATAAGTATAGCAAACAGAATGTGCATTTTGAAAATAAATTTGCAAGATTTGTAAACGTTGTTCTTGTGTAGTTTTTACATGGTGATTTTCCAAAGTATACTTAAAGAAAGTCTATCACACTTCATGAGTATGACAGCTAGATTTACACTTATACCTATCAGAAGTTCTAAACGTCAAAAAAAAAATACCGCATACATAGGTTATTTACAAATGTTTGCTAATGTTAACTCTGACATACTATAAAAATTTTAATTGTGCCCCAATAAAACAAAAGATGTTTTCCAGTATAACTACAATGAATACAATGCTTTATTTTTCTATATGTATGATTTATTACCGATTCGCTCTCCTGAAAAGTAAGTGAAAAGTAACTGGTGTACGGACCATTATTTGATACAGTTTAAAAATGTAACTATTGAAGTGCGTGGGCAGCACCTCGGTACTTTTTACTTATTAAGTTCCAAATAGCCTGTTCATAAGGGCGGAACAATTTGTTCGCGTCTAAAAAAACGTGGTAATCGTCTACCAGTATCGAAATGTACGATGAATTCTTAGAAAATTTCACTTAGAAACTATATGTCTACAATCAATTCCTAGTTCGCGCTGAGAAGCATGAAGATTTCAGGTTGAGATATATTTCTAGCAATTTTTCAGTTACGTCAGACATACCATTCCAAACTTTGGAGACCAAGACGAAGAGAATAGTATATTTTTGACATTGTTTTGGATCCCGCACAATATTCTGAAAAATGATTTTTAAAAACTTAATTTCAGTATGCCAACTCTCAGAGGGCATAACTTTTAAACTAATACATAGATTTGCTTCTGCAATACCTCATTTAGTTTGCTGGGAAGTAAGTTTTACGCATAGGGGCTCGAAAAATATATATCTGAAGTTTTCGGTTTGTGCTCATTTAAAAACCAAAAAAATTTCTATCTGAAATCTTCATGCTTCCCAACGCGAGCTAGGAATTGATTTTAGACACAAAGTTTTTTGGTGAAATTTTCTTACAATTCATCGTAGATTCCGAATTTGGTTACGAATTTCGCGAAAAAAAAATTGGTCCACCTTACTGTTCATATCTCTAGGCGAACAGCAATATTCTGTGGAATTTTGACAGTTATTACTGTTTGTTTTAAAAAGGGTGTGGAGCAGCCCACTTCCATCCTTACTGTAATTCATACTGCAACAGCAACATATGTTACAAATCACATCTTCATACCTCTGACAGTTCATGAGATATAGTCTTTTTTACTTTAAAGTTGTATGGGCGGTGCCACGCTCCTTTATCCAGTCACAACTAAGTACTGCCAGTGACTAACAACAGGTCATCAGTACCACTTTTTAAAATTATCTTATAAATCAGTCTATTAGAAAAGCCGTCAGAGCGATTTTTGAAAAAGTGGTGTGGCACCGCCTTCTTCCTCCCTGGCAGTAATTAATACTGCTCCAATAACATATATACCAAATCTCATCTTCATACCTCTGATAGTTCATGAGATATAGCCCTTTTGATTTTCAAGTTGTATGGGCGGTGCCACGCCCCTTTATCCAATCACAACCAAATATAGCCAGGGAGTATCAACAGGTCAACAGTACCACTTGGTAAAATTTTCGTATCAATCTGTCTATTAGAAAAGCCGTTAGAGTGATTTTTAAAAGTGGGCGTGGCACCGCCCGCTTCCACCCTGTCTGTAATTTTAACTGTTCGAACAACATATATACCAAATCTCATCTTCGTACCTCTGATAGTTCATGAGATAAAGCCCTTTTGATTTTCAAGTTGTATGGGCGGTGCCACGCCCTTTTATCCAATTACAACCAAAAGTAGTCAGGAACTATCTACAGGTCAACAGTACCTCATGGTTAAATTTTTGTATCAATCGATCTATTAGAAAAGCCGTTAGAGCGATTTTGGAAAAGGGGGCGTGGCACCGCCCACTTCCACCCTGTCTGTAATTTTAACTATTCGAACAACATATATACCAAATCTCATCTTCATACCTCTGATAGTTCATGAAATATAGCGTTTTTAATTTTCAAGTTGTATGGGCGGTGCCACGCCCCTTTATCCAATTACAACCAAATGTAGTCAGGAACTATCTACAGGGCAACAGGTTCTCATGGTAAAATGTTTGTATCAATCGGTCTATTAGAAAGGCCGTCTGAGCGATATTTGAAAAAAGGGGCGTGGCGCCGCCCACTTTTTGAAAAAATAAAACCTTTTAAACCATCCGGAAGCTACAGCGAATAAAACAAAAAAAAAATTTTGGAAATCGGTCCAGCCGTTTTCGAGTTTTAGCGAGACAACTGCACAGCAATTCATTTTTATATATAAGAGATAACATATTAAATTATTTGTACACCATAACTAATCAGACGAGTTAAAATATTGGTTTTTTTGTTTATGCGCACTTTAAATTATCCTACTAGCTTCTACTTGGTGTCACATGTTTTGTTGTTCATATTTTCCCAATAGTGTATTTCAAGACGACTTTAATTCAATTGTACTTTAAAGCTTTTAGAAATTCCTCCTTCATACATACATAAATACAAAATGTACTTAGAATAACCAACTATGCAAATTTTGAGAACTTTTATAACCGTGCGTTAAATCCGTTGGTAGATAGAACATAATCGGTAATCCGGGTATCGTTTTCGTCAGTTTACCATATACACTCGCATGTGTGGGTAAGACAGTACAACTGTCAATTTGGCTATACTGTTTTGCAGATGATAAATTAACATTTATTACAAAAAAAAACTTAGTCAAGCCTATTGTTATTAACGCATTTCGAAGTATATTTATGTGTGTAGTATTTAAACGAGATGCCTTCACGTTGTTGGTGCTAAGTATAATTACAGTGTGTAACAAAGTAAATAACTAAGATTTGAGTGAAGCGAGAAAAACTTACACATTATAAGTATAACCCGCAGCATATGCCATAGCATTATGCAACAGTTAAATTAGACGTCCGATCAGTTGACCAAGATATGTATGTTCGGGTAGCTTATCTACTATGCGATAGGACTGTGAAGACATCGCTTAGACTAAGAGAGACTAATTGCTATTTATAAAGTTCTAAGTGCAAGATGAATTGTTAATTTAATGAAATGTAATCATTATACGATTACTTTTTAATCACAAACAAATATATACGAATAATAGAAAACCTTCAAAATCAAAATTTGTAAATAATAAGAACTAAAATTATACTTTGCAAATGTTGATTTTGATTTAGATATTTTTTTCAGTCAGTCTCTCCTTTCACTCCCACTCCTTCTAGCACCTCCTATACAAAATAACCTATTGTTAGATAATTAATATTGGAGGATTATTGAATTTCGTCAGTTTAATTATCTTGTAATAGTAGACAAACCCTAAGAAAACCGAAACCTTTGCCACACACCTTCTTGTACCTCCTATACAAATGACAGAATTGACCCCCATAGTTTTACCATCACCCTTAGAGAAGAGGGTATATATCATTAGATACGAAAAAAACTGTAACGCATTAAAGGAGACGAGTATGACCCCAAGTATCTTAAGACCAAATTCGTTTCAGGACTTTTAAAGACGGTTGAGCTATGTCCGTCTGTCTGGCTGGCTGGTCAGCAGGATAACTCGAGTAATCCTTAACGGATCGGTATGAAAATTTACCAGTATTAATATTTTTTAAAAAGGAACTTATGAGATTGTAAATGGGCTGAATAGCCGCACCCTTCTGGTACCTCCCATACAAAATTAACTATTTTTGGAAAATTTATATTTTTTCCATAACTTCCACACGGACAACTGAAGGATGTTTGAATTTGGTCAGATTATTTATCTTGCAAAAGAAGACAAACCCTATGAAAACCGAAACCCTTGCCAAACCCCTTCTGGTACCTCCCATACAAATGACCGAATTAACCCTTATAGTTTTACAGACATATCTTTTTGTTAGGAAACTGAATTCACTTAAATATTGCGTACGATGTTCGCTTATGAAAAGTTGAATTAGGAATGAGTATGGACTATATCGGTTCACGCCTTCTGGTACCTCCCATACAAAATTACCTATGTTTGGAAAATTAATATTTCTCCAATAACTTGCCAACGGACACTTGAGGGGTAATGAATATTGGCCGATAAATTTATGTTGTGATAGGAGGCAAAACTTCAGAGAGCCTAACTATTTGACACACCCCTTCTAGTACCTCCCATACAGTTGACCGAACCCACCCCCATAGTCTCACATACATATATTTTTTGTAAGTACACTGAATTCAGTAAAATTTTGCGTAAGGTGTACGGTTATGAAGATTTTACTCAGGAATGAATATGGACTATATCGGATCACCCCTTCTGGTACCTCCCATTCAAAATGACTTTGTTTGGAAAATTAATATTTCTCCCATAACATCTAAGCCGGTACCTGGGGGGATAATTTATCTTGTATTAGGAGGCAAAGCCTCAGCAACCCTAACTATTAGCCAAGGTAAGCGATCATTAAACGTTGATATACGAAAAAAAATCAGACACGTTGTGCTGCCCCTAATTGTACCTGTACAAATAGGTCAAATTTTGTAGGTTTTTGCTCTACATGCAGACAAAAATTAAGACATAAGTAATTTTTTTTTTAAAAATCTATAAAATTCCAATAACTCAAGACTTAAACAATATCTTTTATTGGGTGATGGTATTTATCAGTCAGTTTACCTGACTCAAATTTTTGTGCTGGTTTTATATACATATCGCTTTTGTAAGTACACTAAATTCTGTGAAATGTTGCATAAGATGAACGCTCATAAAATTTGAATTTAGGAATAAATGTGGACTATATCTGTTAACCTGGAACCTCCCATAAAATATGACCTTTTTGCAAAATTAATATTTCTCCCGTAACTGCCAAACGGATACTTGGGGGGTAATGAAAATTGGTCGGTTAATTTATCTTGGTAGGAGATAAAACATCCTACATGCATATTTATACCATCACCCTTAGGGATGAGGGTATATATCATTTGGTACGACCGAAAAGTGTAACACATAGAAGGAGTCACTTTAGAACCTAGGTTTCTTTGAACCAAATTCGATTCATGACTTTGTAAGTCGTTTGAGCCATGTCTGTTGAGTCTGTCTGTCTGTCTTTAGGGATGTAGTAATAAAATCAATACACCGAACGCAATCGTGCCCAAATTCTGTATTTAGTAAAGCTATAACAGCATAAAGTTATTGAGAATAAATCTGGAAGCCTGGACACACCCCCTCTCGTACCTCCCATACAAATGAGTAATAATATCAATATAATAGAAAATTATTTGTTTTTCTGAGGGTAAGGGTATATGTAAGTCGGGATGCCCAACTGAAACTTTCTAACTGGTTTTAATAACAAATCGGTTAATTTCAATAACTCAAGACTTAAGCAATATCTTATAGTGGGTGATGGTATTTATCAGTCAGTTTATCTGACAGAAATTTCTATACTGGTTTTTTTATTTTTAATGCTTGACTTTTTTCTAGCAAATATTTTTTTTTTTTATTTTTCTACTAAAAAATTAGAAATGTCGTTAGTTGCTATTTTATTATTATTTTTTGATTCTATTTCTACTCATCAATATCAATTAGACGTTTGATCTCCCTTTGCTCAAGTAGTTGCAAATGGTTTGATCTCATTTTTATGCATACGAAATTGAGCAAAAGCTGTTGCTGTTTTATCGAACTCGACTTACGAGCAATTGCTCACCTGACTCAACTTAGCGCTTTTACTCATTTTTATGCATGAGATCCAATATCTTATATTGAGTAATGGTATTTATTAGTCAGTTTACTTGACTAAAATTTTTGTACTGGTTAACAATTTCAATAGATTTTTGAATTTTTTAACTGTGAGTAATTTTAAATGCCACGCATCCATTCATTTTGCAAATGGTTCCGTGCAATTTTTGATTAATGCTAAGCTTTTCCGATGTGAGATGTTGAAAATGCCCACGTAAATGATAAATAAAACAAAATAAGACATGTGTATTAAAGTGCGTTACAGACGGGCGATAACATAACACATAGCCCTGAATAGCACGTAAACATAACAAGTCTTCTTCTAAAAATTCTGCACAGGGAATTGAAACCATATGTTACCCACCACCCACCACAGTATTACCACACCAATAGCATAACCATCCGACCCACACACAAATGCATACACTAAACCGCTATGTGGTCATGATGGCAAAAACTAAATTTTTACTTAAACTGGAACAATTAAATACGTACAGTGGATATTGGATATATGAAATTTCCAAAATGGTTGAAAGTTATTGCACAGATCGTCACCTAAAATGCAAAATAACGTAACATCACTTTTCAAAAGATTACAGGAGATGCAAAAAAACGACATAAAATGAAAATGAAGTAATATATTCCAATCTGGATGGATATGAAACTAGAAATATATTTTAGTGAAAAGAAATCTGTTTTGTAAGTACACTTTATGCTATGTGTCTTGCGTTATTTTACATAGTTATTTTCTGCAACAAAATAACGTATTATTAATATGAATCTTTATGGAAAAATAAAAATTTCAATTAATATTTATTTTTTATTTTAAATGAAAAGAGTTATAGATATTTTAGATTCATTTTATATTTTTGTTATTATACCATCACCCTTAGGGATGAGGGTATATATCATTTGATACCACCCAAAAGTGTAACACATAGAAGGAGTCACTTTAGACCCTAGGTTTCTTTGAACCAAATTCATGACTTTTTAAGTCGTTTGAGCCATGTCCATCTGTCTGTCTGTCTGTCCGTCTGTCTGCTGGTTCGCACGATAACTTTCGAAAGACACAACCAAATGTCTTCAAATTTTGCAAGAGTTAATATTTCCCCAAAACTACTTACGGTATTGAAAATGGGCTACATGGTCACGCCCCTTCTGGTACCTTCCATACAAATGTACAATTCCGCCCACTTTAGAAATCGAGTAATAATATCAATACATCGAACTCAATCATTCCCAAATTCTATATTTAGTAATGCTATAACAGGATAAAGTATTGGAAAATAAAATTTAAAGTCTAGCCACGCCCCTTCTGGTACCTCCCATACAAATGTACAACTCCGCCTATTTTAGATATGGAGTGGTAATATCAATAAATTCAGGGCGATCGTACCCAAATTCTTTATTTTAGTAAAGCTATAGCAGGATACAGTTTTCGAGAAACAAAACTGGAAGTCTATCCACGCCCCATCTGGCACCTCCCATACACATCTGGTACCGCCCACTTTAGAAATCGATTATATTTATTAATAGAACTAACGAGATCGTGCCCAAATTCTGTATTTAGTAAAGTTCAAGTAGGATAAAGTATTGGAGAAAAAATCTGGAAGTCTAGACACGCCCCATCTGGTACCTCCCATACAAATGTACCACTCCGCCCACTTTAGAGATGGAGTTATAATATCAATATACTCGACACGATCGTGCCTAATTTATGTATTTTGTTAAGTTATAACAGGATAAAGATTTCGAAAAAATATTGGATGTCTAGCCACGCCCCTTTTGGTACCTCCCTTACAAATGTACCACTCCGCCCACTTTAGAGATGGAGTTATAATATCAATATACTCGACACGGTCGTGCCCAATTTATGTATTTTGTTAAGTTATAACAGAATAAAGTTTTGGAAAAAATATTGGAAGTCTAGCCACGCCCCTTCTGGTACCTCCCATAAAAATTTACTTTTCCGCCCACTTTAGATATGGAGTAGTAATATCAAAAAATCCAACGCGATCGTACCCTTATTCTTTATTTGGTAAATCTATAGCAGGATACAAAGGCCTAACGCGATCGTGCACAAATTCAGTATTTAGTAAAGCAAGATAAAGTTTTGGAGAAAAAATCTGGAAGTCTAGACACGCCCCTTCTGGTACCTCCCATACGCATGTGCCACTCCGCCCACTTTGGAAATAGGGTAATAATATCAATACACTCGACACGATCGTGCCCAAATTCTGAATTTGGTTATGTTATAATAGGACAAAGTTTTGGAGAAAAATTTGGAAGTCTAGACACGCCCCTTATGGTACCTCCCATACATATGTACCTTTTTGCCCACATTAGGGATGTAGTAATAATATCAATACACCCAACACAATCGTGCCCAAATTCTGTATTTAGTAAAGCTATAACAGGATAAAGTTATGGAGAATAAAGCTGGAAGCCTAGACACACCCCTTCTCGAACCTCCCATACAAATGTACCACTCCGCCCACTTTAGAAATCGAGAAATAATATCAATATAATAGAAAATTATTTGTTTTACTGAGGGTAAGGATATATGGAAGTCGGGTTGCACGACTGAACTTTCTAACTAGTTTTTATTACAAATCGGTTAATTTCAATAACTCAAGACTTAAACAATATCTTATAGTGGGTGATGGTATTTATCAGTCAGTTTATCTGATTATTTATAATTACTTGATTAAACTAAAAAAATGTATAATAAATGTAAAATAGGTAAAAAAAACGTATTAATCATTTGATCAAAGCGTATACTAAATTTATACAAAATTTCTAGCAGTGCTTTGTGGGAGAAGCTGACAATCTTTCCTAGTATAAGGTTCGTTTGAGAGAAAATCTTGTACAAAAAAAATCGATTTTTATATGGCAGCTATCTTCGAGGTGAAGATTGGGTGAAGGTATACACCATTTGGTATACCTTCTACCGTTACATCCACAAAATTTAATTGTTTAATTGCCTAAAATTTAATTTCGCCATATTGGCGACATTTAGTTCCAACAAGTCGGGGCTAAGACAAACAAAGCGCGCGATATAATAATTTAATTGAAATAATTTTGTTGTGAGCATCCGATTTTCCTTTCCGGGCCTGTAATGGTTCTCCTCTATCGTGTAATATCACACCTCTGGATTAGTTTCTTATAGGTCGTATGAAGTCAAATGTCTAAGCCAACTACATTTCAAGACTTAAAACTTAACATTACTTGCTTAATTTGTGAGGTACAAAGGACACGTCCGGCGTGATCGCGGCCAACATTCGAACAACATGTCACAGCCAGAGCCGTAGCCGAATTTGGACGTGCTTGATTACGACACTGACGTTACATATCTGATACAGCTTATGTTATGTTATTATTCCTAATTTTCAAAATTTTTATGACTATTAATCGGCTTGTGTCATTACCCAGGATTCTTCGCTTTAGCATTTCCAGGCTCACATTGTAATTTATATTTTCGGCTTAGCCAAGGTAGAAAAAAAACTTCAACCCCCTCAAAGATATAGTTGTCAACGTTTACGCAGTGTCTCAAACGGGTAGACACTTTATTCGTTGAAATAAAAAAGTTAGTTTTGTCCTCATTCCAAAAGTAATTTACCACACTAATTTTTTTCGCCAGCATGTTAATAATTTAAAAGACTGCAGTAACCTCCTGTAGTCCTCGGCCAAAGATATCATTCTCGTTAGCGAGATTCATTCGTGGTTTACTGGTGCCTTCCGCATGACAGACTATTACCCTTTATGAAGCCTCGCTTAGTAGAAAAATCATTAGATTTTTGTCTATTTTCACTAAAGACTTCGTGTCGGTTAGTGTCATCCCGTTAAGTCTTATCAGCTTCGCATGGTTACCGAAGTCATGTCACCTAATTGCATCTGTCGTATCGAACTGAGGAATACAACTTTGTAGTCAATAAAATAATGGAAAGTGTCGACTTCCATTTCTGGAGTCTTCTCCAAGCTTCCAGGCTGATCACTTGTTTGTTTGTACACACTTGGACCTGTGTTTTTAAACAAGGAGATAAAATACTTTGATTTTAATCAACATGTATTCATATAGCCAATCCGTATTTGAGAGCTTGTGCATACTCGTACTAATTTTTATACCCTGATCCTACGAGTAGGAGGATATATATAATTTGATACGACCGAAAAGTGTAACACATAGAAGAAGTCACTTAAGACCCTAGGTTTCTTTGAACCAAATTCGATTCATGACTTTTTAATTCGTTTGAGACATATCGGTCTGTCTGTCTGGCTGCTGCGCACGATAACCTTCGAAAGACGCAAACAAATGTTTTGAAATTATGCACGAGTTTATATTTCCCCAAAACCACCTACGTATTGCAAATGGGCTACATGGGCCCGCCTCTTCTGGTACCTCCCATACAAATACATCATTCCGCTCACTTTATAAATCGAGTAACACCCAACGAGACGGTACCCAAAATCTGTACTTAGTAAATCTATAACAGGATAACGTTTTAGAAAAAAAGTCTAGCCAAGCCCCTTCTGGTACGTCACCCATACATATGTACCACACCGCCCACTTTAGAAATCGAATAATAATATCAATATAATAGAAAATTGTATGTCTTACTGAGAGTGAGGGTATATGTTAGTCAGGTTACCCGACTGAAACTTTCTTACAGACAATACGCCAAATTCTTCATCGTACCAAGTAATAATATTTAAAAGGTAAAGGTCAGCGATTGTGCTTAAGCTTTATAGTAAAGATTTCGACAACCAACTCTAGTTGGTGTCTTGTTAGTTGTTACAAATCATCTTCATCATCTTCATCTTCGTACTCATGCATAGCCAATTTTGTATGCGACATTTTTAAATATGCCGAACAAATCTAATTGAAATCACTTAGCGAATGTCTGGAAAAAATTTAATATTTCAGACATGATGTTATCTGTTATAAGGGATATCCACTGTATATACTTTTATGTATTGCCAGGCCTGCTCATGTTGCAAGATTGTGTATGTAGTTCAGTGGTGGTTATAAACTAAAACCCACTCCTTTTGTTATATAAAATACAATTCATTTAAAACGGGTTAAACAACATTTTTTTTTAAAAGCACAACTAGTTAATTTCTAGTAGGGTGTAGTAGAAGTTTGATTTAACTAGAGTTTTTTAGACCAAGCTAAATAACTCAAGTTGATGAGTTATTTATCAAAAGATATACATGCGTTCTGTATCACTTTACCGAATACGTACAGTGTATATCGTATCCGATATCCAAAATGTGTGAAAACATTGAGGAAATACAATCTTAGAAAAACGATTGATATAAACCTATTAAATAAATCCTATTGAAAAGATATACGATTAGGTTTCACTTCATCCAAAATGTAAATGAAATGATTTTATGTACATTTTAGACATTAAATCGAATTTAATTGTTTATCTCACTTTAAAACTATTTCGATTGATGTACATAACAAAACTTCATGAAATACATTCTTCTATTGTGTTAAAATGTTTGCAACAAAAAAAGTTTTAAATAACTCTTTTGTTTACAATCCCTTCGAATACATATATATATATACAGGTAAATTTATATACCTATATGCATGCGAATATTCATGAAACAAATCATGTAATATATAACGCATTGTCAATTGCAATTTAATGTATGTAAGTTTGGAATTGTTTCTGCATTTGTGGGCATTTGAATTGACAGACTTCATACATACGAATGTATTTTTGTTGAGAGGTATTCATGCAAGTGGTAATGTTGTGGTTAGCCACAATATGTGTTGTGTTGTTTTTCACATCGGTTATTAGATTTACAATATATTCAGAGTATATTTTGTGTGTTTTTTAATCACTCCCTAAAGCTGTTTAAAGCGTGAAATATATTTTCTTAAAATATCAACAAAAAAAAACAAGAAACAACAATACAGTGCTAACTTGTAAAACCACATTACACAAAGGACTGTACTCAACCAAATATATGTATGTATATAGGCCATATTTTACTGTACCACATGCTACTGTTCCAGTTCTGGTTGCATCCTCTTTTTTATGCGGCATTCAATATATATATACGAAAGTTTAATATACGTACATAAAAAACAAGTAATATTTATGTTAAAAAGTTACTCGAAAAACAGGTTCCCCTTTTGTGGTAGTTTCAAGTTTTTGTGGAGCCTGTATAGAGATATTATTTAAGCAACCGCAAAACTAAACAAATATGTTTCGATGCAATTATGTATCCAATACCACTAGCTAATTTTTGCAAAATAAATATCCTTGATACCTAAATTGGCTTTTTTAAGTTTGTATCAATACTACGTTTAAATTTTATTATAAACTTAGCTCAGCCGCCAACATAATTAGGGTTTCTTACTGTTATCTATTAGATACTTTGGCGTTTGAAAAATACGAGTTGTATAAGGCGCTGGGTTTCCAACTTTCTTTAAAATTTAAGTATTTCATTTTATGCCAAGCAAATTACAAGAAATCATAAGAGGGTTTCCATTCGTATTTCGAGTCCTGACTACACTAGTGATGCCAGATGTAAACTTGAACTTCCATTGGAAAGTTTGGCATTTCCTAGCATAAACAGACAAAATACATTTCACTTACGATAATTTTTTAAGTTTTCGTGGATTATCGAGACAAGAGTGTCTCAATCAACTTGTTTTCACTTTTGGTAGTGAAGCCCCGTTCGCTCCAGGATAAACTTCGCAAAGTTCGTCTCACTTCGATCGTTTTGCCGGAAACCATCCATAGCCGAAATCATAGTACAACACCTTCCAAAAAGAAGAAGTTCTGCATAACTCATTTTGTCAAGTTACATGCCATAATAAATGAATTTCGATTTGAATTTATTATATCTTTTGTCATATTGTAGTATTCCACGTACATCATACGCCACGGAGTACAACAGTTTTATTGTTACTGCTACAAAATAAACCCAGTTCAAATTCACTTGATGAATGAAAAAGTGAAACTGTTGCTTATTGAGGGAAACGTAATATGAACAGATTAAAGGAATTTTTCTTCTTCTTCTTTACTGGCAGCAACAACAGAAATTCATCTATCAGTAGCCGCACGTAGAAAACCATTCCAAGCGCTTCGGTCTTTTGCGCTCCGTAGATAGTTCGTCATACCAAGCTTACTTAACAGTTCCGTCACCTGGTCCATCCATCGGAGTTTTGGTCGCCCCCTCCTGCGCCGCCCATCGAGTTTATTGCCGAAGACTTTTCGAGCCGGAGCGTTTTCGTCCATTCGTACAACGTGTCCAAGCCAGCGTATTCGGTCTATTTGAACGCGCTTGACCACGTCGATGTCGTTGTACAGCTCATTATTCATTCGACGACGGTACTCGCCGTTCACGATGTTCGGTCCAAATATTTTGCGGAGTATTTTTCTCTCGAAGACTCCCAGAATAGATTGATCCGCTTGTGTCATTACCCATGATTCTGCGCTGTAGAGCAAGACAGGTAGGATCAGAGTCTGGTAGAGCTGGATCTTTGTTCTTCGAGAGAGCGCCTTGTCGTTAAATCGCTTGCTTAGCGCATAGTAGCAGCGGTTTGCGATCAATACTCGTCTTTTGATTTCGAGGCTGACATTGTTTATGGCGGAGCCAAGGTAAATCAAAATCAAATCTACCACTTCAAAATTATAGTTGTCAACGTTCACGCAGCGTCCCAGACGAGTGGACTCTTTGTTCGTTGAAACAAATAACTTGGTTTTGTCCTCGTTTATCACCAGACCCACTTCAGCCGACTGCTTTTCAATGCTCGAAAAAGCCGCAGTAACTTCTCGCAATCCACGTCCAATAATATCTATATCATCAGCATATGCGAGCAACATGTGGCTTTTATTAAATATGGTGCCATTCCTGTTTACTGCTGCTTTCCGCATGATCATCTCCATTACGATGTTAAAGAGATCGCAGGATAGACTATCGCCTTGTCTAAAGCCTCGCTTGGTAGAAAATGGCTCTGACAGATTTTTGCCAATTTTCACTGAAGACTTCGTGTCAGTCAGTGTCATCCCGCAGAGTCGAATTAGCTTTGCGGGGATACCAAACTCAGCCATAGCATCCAACAATTTCTGTCGTAGCGGAATGTCAAATGCAGCTTTGTAATCGATAAACAGATGGTAGGTATCGATCTGCATTTCTTGGGTCTTCTCCAGGATTTGCCGTAGCGTGAATATCTGGTCGGTGGTGGATTTACCAGGTCTAAAGCCACACTGATAAGGTCCAATCAGGTTCGCCAGAAAGGGCTTTAGACTTTCACATAACACACTAGACAGGACCTTGTATAAGATGGGTAAAAGGCTAATCCCGCGATAGTTGGTACACCTACTTGGATCGCCTTTCTTAAGCACGGGACGTAGGACACTCAGATTCCAATCATCGGGCATGCACTCCCTGAGCCAAATCGTGTTTATGAGCTGGTGCATGCATGTTACCAGGTTATCGCCGCCGGCTTTAAAAAGCTCTGCCGGCAGTCCATCGGCTCCCGCAGCTTTATTATTTTTAAGCTGCGCAATTGCCGTGCTGATCTCGTTTTGGCTCGGTGGTGGACAGTCTACTCCATCGTCGATGATTGGTGCGATTTCGTCACTTATGCTGCCTTCCGGAACGATTGAAAGTGTTCTCTCCATATTTGCAGCACACTCTGAGTGTCCGTGACCAGATTTCCGTCTCTGTCCTTACAGGTGGGGATCCCTGTTCCAAAACCTTTACATTTTACCTTTTGGTAGAACTTTCGGGCCTCACCTCTATCTCTGTAGTTTTCGATATCCTGGCTCTCTCTTGTGGATATCTTTATGCGGGAATCTGGTTCCACTCACAACCATATTTCTTGCCGACGCGAAACTTACCAGTCTGAATCCGTTATCGGAGGTGTTGTTGTGTAGACTGAATTTTCCGACTGCTGAACCAAGAGCATCTTCCCTTCCTATTTTAGCATTAAAATCTCCCAGAACAATTTTATTGTCAGGTGCAGGGCAGCGGTCATATATATCCTCCAGGCGCTCATAGAATGTATCTTTGATGTCATCGTCTTTGTCTTCCGTCAGGGCGTGTACACAAATCAGCGTAATGTTAAAATATTTCGCCCGGATGCGAATGGTGGCTATACGGTCATTTACAGGGTTAAACCGCGATACCAGGTGTCGAAGTCTCTTGCCGACTATGAAACCACATCCAAATTCGTGTCTTTCTGCATGGCAGCTGTAAAAGATGTCACAGTTCTTCCGTCGTGTGCATCCCTGTCCCGTCCATCTCATTTCCTGTACGGCGGTGATGTCAGCTATATATTTGTCGACGACATCCGCCAGTTGGATAGAGGCACCATCTCTGTATAGAGTTCGGACATTCCAGGTGCATATCCTTAAATCATGGTCCTTATATCGTTTGCGGGGGTCGTCAACATTTGGGGAGGTTCTTGTTTTTCGTTTGCTTCGTGTTTTCATAATAAATTTTTGTTTAAGGAGAGTGGCTTATTAGGCCACCGCTGCCGATCTTAGTTTCTTGGGGCTGCCAAAGCCACTAAGAGAGCCTGTGTTAAGCTTCAGTAACTTCTGTTACCTAGTTCCTGAGACGCATCGGTGGTAGCATGCCGATTAGGTTACTCAACATTGAAGGAATTGTAACTCTTAATTCTTTTAAATTTGTTTCAGCTAAATCGGACTAATGGTTCTCGAGTAATGTTAAACAAAAGAGCCTAAAACGTGACAAATTCCCCTATACGATACTTACTAACTTCAAATCGATATTATATTATTATGGCATGTAACATCACAAAACGAATGATGAAGAACTTCTCCATTTTGGGTCTACTTTGTGAAAGTGTGAAAGTGTGAGCAATGAAATGTTGAAAAGTACAACTGCGGTAGCTCAAATGCAATATATAACATCGCCACAGGTCACAGTGGCCCAAAGAGACAAATCCTTAAAACCCGCTAGAGATTTAAGTCAAATTTAAATTTTGAAAATGAAGATTTTCTTTGTTTTCCTTTAATTAACAACACTTGTAAAAGCTTATAAAAGCTTTTGCAAGAGCATTTAGGCGCATTTCTGATCTGCTTCGAGCCTTCAAAGTGAATAAATTTTTAACACGTGGCCCGCAAAGATTTGGCAGCATTTTTGGACTTCTCTTGGTTGATCAAAATTACAAACAAATTATACTTTATTGAGTCAATAACTTTTATTCTCATTCAGAGAATGCATGTAGTAAATAAAAATTATATGTTTGTGAACAGTCTTCTCATGTGTACCAAAAAAAATGTGGTAGAATTAAGCTGTTGTAGCATATATGGTTTTATAACGTATACTGATATCTTTGGACTTAAACTAACATCATTCAATTGTATTCAGGATAAATTTAGCATTTTTGTAAAGTGTGAGTCCTTGTGTTGTAAAAATATCAAAAATTATAATCAACTACAGCCAACTGTTGGAGATATATGGAGAATAGCCCCAACACCTTTGGTACCTCCCAAACAAAATGATAAATTTTTGAAAAAATAACATTTCTTCAATAACTTCCAAACGTGCAATTGGAGAATATTGAAATTTGGTATCTTTAATTATATACCGATAGGAAACAAATACTGAGAAAACTAAAGTATTAGGCACATCCCTTCTGTTACCTCCCATGCAAATGGCTGAATTCGCCCTAAATAAAATAAATTTTTGTGGTAGGTACACTGAATTCGGTCGTATTTTGTACAAGATATAAGCTTATTGAAATTTGACTTAGGAAAAAATATGGACTATATCGGCCGACCCCTGCTAGTACCTCTCATACAAAATAACCAGACGTTAGCCAACCAGATTTGGTAGCCCCTATTACAGGAGTTTTCGAAACACTAATATACTATACTATATACTATCATACCAATTGGCATGATGTCTGAATAAGCCCTTGAAGCGAGGAATAGGAAAATCCGTGATTTACGTCAAAACCATTCCCGTAGAGAAAATAGAAGTTGCACAATAGAAGATATCATCAGATCCGCTTATAACATCCATTGTATAGGAGCTATGATATATAGTTGACCTAGAAAATTGAATTTGAGGGAATAAGTTGTAAATGCGTTAAAAAACTTATGTTTTCATTTTCATTAAAATATCTCTTTATTTACTAAAGTTATTAATTAAATTCCGCTTGCACAGCTGTTTGACCCACTGTGCAGGTGTCGAATCATGGAATTAACAAAACAGCAATCGACGGTATGGGTCTTTCAATACGAGCCAAATTCACCAAAACTTGTTAGTGGAAGAAGCACATCGAAGCAAATGATCGCGTTTTTTTCCGTATAACTGATAATGTGGCTACTGTGCCTTTAGTGAAATGTAGGACGGTCAATTTTGAATGGTATACCATTATCTATTTGCCAACAGCGTTTGAAGAAATAATGAAAAACAACAAAAGAAGACGGATACTTTTGCATCACAACAATGCAAGCCCTTACATATCAACTCAATTAATGGGTCATCCGCTGTTTATATAGTCCTTCCAGCGAAGTTTGGGTCTCCCTGCTCTATGCCGTCCTTTAGGTTCACCTTCAAACACCTTTCTCACTGGAGCATTTACATTCAACAAAGCAACTTGTCATAGCCACCGTAGTCGTTGGATTCTGACTCTTTTAGCTATGTCGATGTCGTGATAAAGCTCATAAGCTGATGGTTCATTCGATGGTGAAACCTTTCTCTCGTATACTCATTGATTTTGTACGTCCATTGACGGAAGAAACCACGATTCGGCAGCATACAACTTACTTAATTACTTAGCTGGTACTTCTATGCAATCCAAGATTATATATGGTATTAAAACCGACTCGATCTTCTTCAGTTAGTCACACCGAGTTTTGTCAGGTTCCCAGTAACTTGGTCTTTCCAACGGAGTTTTGGTCGCCCTCTTCTGCGCCGTCCATCGAGTTCATTGTCGAAGACTTTTCGAGCTGGAGCATTTTCGTCCATGCGTGCAACATGACCTAGCCAAAGCAACCGTTGCACCTCAATGCGTCTGACCACGTCAATGTCAGTGTACAGCTCATGATTCATACAACGCCGACACTCTCCGTTAACGGTGATGGGCCCATATATTTTACGGAGTATTTTTCTCTCGAATACCGCCATCCGCTTGTGTCATAACCCAGGATTCTGAGCCATACATTAAGACAGGTAGAACCAGTATCTGGTATAGCTGTAGTTTTGTTCGTCGAGAGAGGGCTCTGTCATTGAATCGCTTGCTTAGTCCGTAGTAGCATTTATTTGCAAGCAAGATTCTTCTCCCGATTTCTAGGCTGACATTATTTGCTTTGTTGATGGCGGAGCCTAGGTAGACAAAATTATCTACCACCTCGAAATTATAGTTGTCAATGTTCACGCAGTTTCCCAAACGAGTAGATTCTTTGTTCGTTGAAACTAATAACTGCATTTTATCCTCTTTCATCGTAAGGCCCATTTTCGCTGATTCCTTCTGTATACCTGAGAAGGCTGCAGTCACATCCCGCAGTTTTCGTCCGATGATGTCTACGTCATCAGCGTACGCGAGTAGCATGTGGCTTTTGTTGAATATAGTGCCACTCGTGTTTACTGCAGCTTTTCTCATTATCATCTCCATCACAATGTTGAAGAGATCGCAGGATAGGCCGTCGCATTGTTTTAGGCCTCGTCTGGCGTAGAATGTCTCCGTAAGGTCCTTGCCAATCTTCACTAAAGACTTCGTGTCAGTCAGTGTCATTCCGCAAAGACGTATCAGCTTCGCTTGAATACCAAACTCAGCCATGGCTTCAAGTAATTTCTGCCGTATCGGGCTATCGAAGGCAGCTTTATAGTCGACAAAAAGATGGTACGTGTCGATCTGTTTCTCTTGGGCCTTTTCCAGGATTTGCCGAAGTGTAGAAATCTGGTTAGTTGTTGATTTTCCAGGTCTAAAGCCACACTGATAAGGCCCGATCAGGTTGGATAACACTGGCTTTAGTCTTTCACATAGCACACTCGACAGGACCTAATATGCAATGGGTAAAAGGCTGATCCCGCGGTAGTTGGAGCACACACTTGGACCGCCTTTTTTCAGCACAGGACATAATACGCTTGAATTCCAATCGTCGGGCATGCACTCTTTAAGCCAAACCGTGCGCAGGAGCTGGTGCATGCTCGTTATAAGCTCCTCGCCACCGGACTTTTCAGCCGCGATATTGCTCTTCTTACCTCGGCTTGCGTTGGTGGTGGGCAATCTAAGCCGTCGTCGACAATTAGCGTGATAACTTCACGTGCGCTGCCTGCTTCTGCTGGAAGTGTTTTCTCCATATGTGCAGCACACTCTGCGCATCCGTAACCAGATTTCCATCATTGTCCTTAAAAGTGGGGAGGCCATTACCGTATCCATTTGCTCTTACTTTCTGGTAAAATTTTCGGGCCTCACCTCTATCCCTGTATCGCTCTATATCCTCGTTCTCCCGTTCCTTCATCTGACGTTTTTTTCGCCTAAATAGCTGTCTCGCCCATTTTACTGTCTCCTTGTGCCGTTCCCTGACAGCACGGGTTACAATTGGATGTAGCGTTGCCCTATAAGCAGCATCCTGTTCCTCAGACGCTATGCGACATTCTTTATCGTACCAGGATTCGTCTGAGCTCTGCTTTTCATATCCTAGCACGGATGTTGAGGCGGTTGCCATGGAAATGCTGCCACTGTGTATCGAGAACGTCAGAAGTAGAGGCGTTGTGTCGTAAAAGTTGGGAGAGCTGGTTGGAGTAGGCAGTAGCTATCTCTGGGGTATGCAGTTTCCCCCATGTCCATCTTAAAGTGGTTACGCTTAAAGTGGTCGGAGTTAATGTTCGCACACCTGATCACTCGTACGTCCAGAACACTTGGTACGTGCTTTCCATCGACTATCACGTGATCTACCTGATTCCTCGTCAATTGATATGAAGAGAAACCATGTTGCCTTAAGAATAAGTTGCAGTTTTCTCCTCCTGCCAGGAATTTATAACAGCCGCCCATTCTGGGTCAGACGCCGACCAGTGTACCGCTCAGTCTGAGCCGACGTGGCCAGGTTTTAGGTTTCGCCCCTCACGGGTATCAAATGCATGTTTCCAGACATCTCCACGTGGAGATACTCCGTCCGCAGTAGTACCAGCAATACTCGTAGACTAGAAGTGTGATTGACAAGGATCACTCTGGGTTTACCTTCCATCACACTCCCTACGCCCACAAGCATACATAGGAACTCGAATAATTTAAACCTAAACATACAAATTTTGTAATGGTTTTCAATAACCCATAAACTCTTTAACGATATTGATATTTGTATGTATTTCCAAGGTATCACAAAGATTTTCACAATACTTTGTATGTGCTTAAAACTTTATGTATGTATGTAAAATTTGCAATTTATCGCACACGTTAAAACGAATGAACTGGTTGTTGTCTTTACGGTGCGATGCATACACGTTTATGCACAATCACGTTTAGCTTTATTGATTATCTCGTCTGTTCTGTGACAATATGGCATGAAACAGACAGCGACTACATGTAAGTTTGTGCGTGCCTACACTCGGATGTGGTTGTCTGTCTGTCTAAATTTTCCGGAAGAAAACATAATAAAAAGATGCATTTCCATATGAAGGTATGAGGCATACTATGTTTACATAAGTACATGGACTTGTGCGCATTATACTACCATATGGGGAACATCACGTTTTGTTTCTCAATATTCGTCCTGCGAGAGCACAAAAAAAACAAAGCGTATGAAATGACAAACAAATATACAAGATATGTTCAATTACAATGGAACATATGGAAAATTTCTTATAAAATGTGTTAGATTTGGTATTTATAGAGTTGTAAAATTTTTAAAAACTCAAATTATCTTATAAAAAATATTATTAAATAGAATAATAATAAGAATACCTATAGGTATAAAATCAAAAGTCTTTTGAAGCAGTTTATATCCCCTTGGTGTAAAAGGACAAAAGTTCTTATAACATCGTTTCTAATTTGATTGATCAATCTTATTAGTGTGCACAGAAAACTTGTACCAAAATTTCAGTTAGGTAAACTAACAGATAAATACCCTCAGTCGAGGTATGATAATCTTTATGACTTAAGATATGCCTGCTTGTAGAGCGTAAATGGTTGGAGATAGGACTTTCTTTCGTAAGAGTGTCATGAAAGTATTGATGTTATGAAAGAAATATTAATTATAAAAAAATATGTCATTTTGTATGGAAGGTACTAACCGCCCACCGGTCGGAGAGACGGACATGGCCCAATTGTCTTAAACATTTTTAAAACGACTTTGGTCTTAAGATACTCGGGGTCTTCCACATCTCCAATTCACTTGCTCCCTTGTCAAATGATATATATACTAGCTTTCCCGGCTCGCGTTGCTTCAACCATACTTACAAAAAATCTTTTTAAGAATTTAATCAGTACAGGTAAAATGCAAACGCTTCATAAGACGAACGGCCACCACATTTATGTGATTGTAGCTTTATCACATTGGTCTGAGTGATTGTACCGCTTTAATTAATGTACCGTTTGCCCATATACGATTAAAGCTTTAGCCGCTTTATCTGGGTGATTGTATCAGTTTTATCCATTTTCGGCTTTTTTACCCCTAAATGTTCCAACTGCTAAAAACCCCACTGGCGGCTCTCAAATCCTTTATGAATCAATGCTTTTTAAATTTTGGTTGATCTACCTTTAGGCATTTGGTCTGTTCGAAACTACCAGTTTTATCACTTTTTCGGTATTTTAGCACCTAAAGAACGAATTTCACTTTCGGCCTTTTTTTACACCTAAAACCTTCGAAAACCGTCCTTGCTTCATTCTAATTCTATAGAAATCAAGCCTATATAAATTATCATGATTATGTCCCTTTTCGATATTGTTACCCAGAAATATAAATTTTCGCGATTGCAGCTTTAGCCGATTGGTCTGGCTGGTGGTACAACTTTAATCACCTATTGGTCATGTTTACATCTTAAAGTACGAATTTCCAAAAATCCATTCGTGGCACACGTTTACACGAAAAGAGGAACAACCACCCCAAATGTGATCATCCTATCAACAGCAATTTCTTCCAATTAGTTAGTCAAGCAATTTTAAATATATAGATTATGGAAATTATAACTTTGAAGTGGTAGATGATTTTGTCTACCTTGGCTTCGCCATAAACAAAAATAATAATGTCAGCCTCGAAATCAAAAGACGAGTATTGATCGCAAACCGCTGCTACTATGCGCTAAGCAAGCGATTTAACGACAAAGCGCTCTCTCGAAGAACAAAGATCCAGCTCTACCAGACTCTGATCCTACCTGTCTTGCTCTACAGCGCAGAATGACACAAGCGGACCAATCTATTCTGGGAGTCTTCGAGAGAAAAATACTCCGCAAAATATTTAGACCCATCATCGTGAACGGCGAGTACCGTCGTCGAATGAATCATGAGCTGTATGAGCTGTACAACGACATCGACGTGGTCAAGCGCGTTCAAATAGACCGAATGCGCTGGCTTGGACACGTTGTACGAATGGACGAAAACGCTCCGGCTCGAAAAGTTTTCGGCAATAAACTCGATGGGCGGCACAGGAGGGAGCGACCAAAACTCCGATGGATGGACCAGGTGACGGAACTGTTAAGTAAGCTTGGTATGGCAAACTATCTACGGAGCGCAAAAGACCGAAGCGCTTGGAACGTTTTTCTACGTGCGGCTACTGATAGATGAACTTCTGTTGTTGCTGCCAGTAAAGAAGAAGAAGAAGATTATGGAAATACTTTATAATCGTTCTGTTAATATAACCGACATAACAATTTTTTTCAAATTGGCCGTGGCATCGCCCATTTTTCAGCGTAATCCTCTTTGTATCAGTTACATATGTAGCAAAGATCATCTTCATACTTTTAATGGCTCGCGAAATATGACCGATTTAAATTTTGATTTGTGTGGGCTGTGCCACGCCCCTTTATTCAATTATGTTTCCATGTAGCCTATGATAGAGACCCTGCGAATAGTATTACAGGGAAAAATTCATTGCAATCGGTTTATTTATTTCGCCCATATAACGATTTTTTCAAAAGGGGCGTGGCACCCATTATCCAGCGAGACTCTTTATATCAGTAACATATGTAGCAAATCTCATCTTTATACCTCTAATGGCTCTTGAGATAAAACCGATTGAAATTTTGGGTTGTGTGGGCGGTGCCACGCCCTTTGTCTAATTATGTTTTCGTGTAGCCTATGATAGAGGCCCTATGGACAGTATCACACATAGAAAATTCAATTGCAATCGGTCCATTGATTTGACCAATTTAACTTATTTTTAAAAAGGGGCGTGGCACCGCCCGCTTTCCGCAAAAAAGTAATTTTTCTTGTACGACCAATATACGTACCAAATCTCGACTTCGTACCTATTCTGGCCTGAAATATATAGCCATTTCAAAATTCGGGTTGTATGGAGCTGTGCCACGCCTATTTTACCCCCTTGCAGGCCGAAAATCCAAAACTCCCGTCTTTGTGCGCGCCTACGTCGTAAAAGGAACCTATGTTCAAAATTTCACGTTTCTACCTTCAGCCGTTTGGGTTGGGAAATGATCAGTCAGTCATCCAAGCCTTTTAGATATATATATACCCACATCCCTAAGGTTAAGGTAAGGGTAAATATTGAAATGGTGGATTGAGATACGAAAAGTACTTTTGCTGAACTTTTTGCTACAGCAAAAGTAACTAATAACCAAAAAGTACAATTTATTGTGTAAGTAAGTACATTTATTGTACCAATTATTGTACTTAAAAGTACTTTTATTGTTGATCAACCCCACTCGAAGTGCTGTCAGGCAAAACGAGGAGATCGGCATATAAAAATAATATAGATTGGTGTGTCGGCGGCCAAACTATCTTCTTCTTATTCTTATATGGCAGCAAAAACAAATATTCATGATAACAGCTCTTTCACCTGGCTCATCCAACGATGTGTTGGTCGCCCACTCCTGTGCCGCCCATCGAGTTTATTGCCGAAGAGTTTTCGAGCTGAAGCATTTTCATCCATTCATACAATGTGTCCAGGCCAGTGCATTCGGTCTATTTGAACGCACTTGAATATGTCGTTGTGCAGCTCATGGTTCATTCGGCGACAGTACTCGCCGATAAAGATAATGGGTCCAAATATTTTACAAAGTATTTTTCTCTCGAAGACTCCCAGACTAGAATGATGCACTTGCATCAGTACCCAGAATTCTGCTCTGTAGATAAGACAGGTAGGATCAGTGTCTGGTACAGTTGGCTAATGGCATACTCACAAAAACCAAAAAAGTTGAATATCACATCATTGAAATATCAAAAGATTTGATTCCTGAAATCGAAAGCAAAACAGCTGTGCCTTCTAAATTGTTAACTGTTTTTGCAGTTATACTTTACTGGGCCCTACATTTAAAACTTTCAAGAACAAGTACCACACAACTGTTATAGAAAATTCAAATAACAAAATACACAAAGTAAACTAAGAGAGATCATATAGAATAGCACTTGTCTAATGCGTTTGCATTCACCAACCAATGCAAGTAACAATATCCACTCAATTGAGCATTATGCGTATTCCATAACATAGATGCCATCTTATGTCGCCCCCATAAGAAATGTCACACACAAAGAGTTTGCAAACAAAAACGCCCCCGACAAAAGAAAGTATTTTTCATTTCACATGTATGTATGTACATTGTACATATCTGCAGTCGTGTTCGCACATGAATGACTGAGTGCCAGCATTGACAGTATCTTTGAATAAATTCTGATACATTCCAAAACGATTTCGATTGAAAATTGAAATTGCACAGATACATCAAAAACATAGTTGATGAAACAAATGAAGTAGTTTAACATAAATGGTGTCACAGATGCAATAACGTGGTTTAGATAGACAGTATTTTAAAACTGAGTTTGTGAACATAGGTAACATTTGAATCACGCATTTTATGTGTTTACCACATAATAGTCAAATCAAAGGTTGAATAACTAGATCAATAGCAAATAAATTGGATATGGATATTTATGCTGCCAGTTTACTCACGGCCCGATTATGTAGAAATGCTCTATTAGAGAATATGAACAAATCATCAAAAGTTTGTTTGTTTGTTTGTAGCGGTAATCCTCTCAACCCATTTTTAAAAATTCTTTCACCAGTGGATTGCTACGTTATCCCTGAGTGCTATATGATATTTGAAATTTTTAGGAGATAACTGCCTGAAAAGGGAATTAAACTGGTGTCATCTCAAAGGCAAAACAGCTATAGGTAGAAACGCGAATATTGGGGTGCATATCTATTTTATAGAGTAGTTGTGCCATACAGAGGGATATTTTTAAAATGCGTACTTTTAGAACTAAAAAGGGGTAAAGGGGATGAAACTGGTACCACCACCGAGACCATACGGCTAAAGGTAGAAATGCAAAAATCAATATGGGTTTTCTTTCTATAAAATGAAAGAATTTTTTGGGAATTTGTCTTTTTGGGGCCAAAAAGATGCAAAAAGGGATAAAACTGATGCCACTATATAGCTGCATGAAAGGATTTTTTAAAATTCGTACTTTTAAGACTGATAATGGCCAAAAGGAATAAATCTGGCACCATCACTCAGACCAAACGGCTAAAGTTACAATCACGAAAATCGGTATGGGCTTGCTTAGTATAGAATTAGAGAGCTAGATAACGGGATTTTCCTAAATTCGTTATTTTTTAATTAAAAAAGATTCAAAAATAAAAAAAACTGATACCATCAACCGGACGAATTTCGAACTTTTAGTTCGAAAAAAGGACCAAAACAAAGAAAAACTGGTACCATCAATCGGACCAAACTGCACAAGGTAGAATCGGGAAATTGTTAGTAAAGACTTAATTCTTGGAGTAGTTGAGCGCTAACAGATTTTTTTTCCAATTTTGAACTTTTAGGGAATAAAAAGCCAAAAAAGGGTACAAACGCTTAGACAAAACTCCACAACGTAGAATCACGAAAATAAGGTGTAATTCTTTTTATATTGGGTAGTGATGCGATTTGAATGGATTTTTCGAAATTGGTACTTTTAGAGGCACTAGTTCAAGAAAGGGATAAAATTGGTACCATAACCCAGACCAAATGGCTAAAGATAGAAACTCTAATATTGAGGTGAATGTTTATTTTATAAAGTAGTAGTGCGATACGAAGGCATTTTTGGATTCTCTAATTGGGGGAAGTAGACATGGGTGTGTTACTAAATCACAGAAATTGATTTTGATCAAACGCGTCATCCAGGAATCAAATTTTTTATCTATGTTAGAATCAGCAATTAGCACTTTAATCAAACGCTTCAAGTAAGGATTATTCAATTAAGTGTGAAGTAGACTTCAGCTAATAAGGCATTATTGAATGTTGGGAGCGGAAGAAATAGGCGAGGCACTAAATAAAAATTTACTAGCGATGACCAAATGTTGCCAGAATCAAAGAATGTTTTGCCTAGGGGAGCATCGAGAAAGTAAATGCCTCCCGTTCCATCATTAACAACCTCCATCAGCGAAACGTACACGTTCGTTTGCCCGGCATTCAATGGCGGCACATTTTTTCGGACTCTTTCAGTCAGCTCATCTCGATCAATGCTTGATCTCGTTGCAATTCACGATTGAATGTATCGTGCATCAAACGATTTGACGCTGGTATTCCAATTTCGATAGTAGACTGCCGCACATGAGCACGCACATGTTTTCGAGTAGAAGTTAATTTCTAGATCAAAATTCGAACTTAAATGGAAAATGAAAAAGAAGTGATGACTTGTAAACAAACTTTTTGTTCTATTGACCATTTTTAAATTGAGGTGACAGCCATCCTCTCCACGATAGAACATAAACGGGTATTGAAGTGCATCATATGACGGATGAGTCATGCCTCAGTTGTCTACCATCCCGACGCTTGATAACAATATAGCGTAATTCACATTCTTCCCAACAATTAGCACTGCGACTTCATTTATAGTGGGAGCATTGAATTGTCCTGCATGGCAACCAGAGGGTCTTTTGTCTGCTCTGATAATGACATTGTATTCAATGCGGTTTTGAACAATCGGACCAATGCTTTATTCTCATGCATAAGATTTTGAAACTGTTCGATCATTTAGTGTTTAATCTTTTAATATAATAATCCCAAATTTTCCAAGCATCATAACGAATTTTCCACCTTTACGTTGACAAAAATTATTAAATTAAGCGATACAGTGCAAAATTTCGTCGAAAAATCTAAATTTATCGAGTTTTTACGAAATATTTCGAGTTTTTCACCAAGAATTTTTCTTTTATCCGAAATATTACAGATTGACATCGTCCAAAATCATACAATAAAATTCAAAATTTCGTCTAAAAAAATTAAATTTTTTGGCATTTTCCCGTAATTTTTCGACAAAAATTTTCTATTTTCCCATTTGTTAAGCCACTACGAAAAAATTGCACACAAAATTTTAAACAAATATTCAATTATCGAATTTTATCAAATCAGACGATACAATGCAAAATGTTGTAGAAAAATCCAAGTTTTTCCGGAATTTTCCGAGTTTTCCACCAAAAATTTGTCTATTTTTCCATTCGAAAAGTCATTTTGGAATAATTATCCGAAATTTTTCACAGCTCCATAGTCCAAATTCATTAAATCATACAAAAAAATGCAGAATTTCATCGAAAAAACAAATTCAAACTTTTTGAATTTTTCCGGAATTTTTCGCATTTTTCAGCAAAAAGTTTTAATTTTTCTATTCGAAAAGCCATTCTGTAACAATTGCACACAAAATTCCATACAAAAAGACAATTTTCGATATTTCCAATTTTCCGACTTTTCCGGAAGATTTTCTCACAATTTTCTTTCACATAAACCTTCTCCTGGCAATAGCGAACAACTGAAAAAAAGTTTGAGCAAAATCGGCCCAGCCGTTCTCAATTGATGAATTACTATACATTTTTGCCACCATTTTTATATATATAGATTTTGCAGGCAGGATGAAGTCTGACGGGTCAGCTAGTTCTCAATAAAGATAAAGATAACAATTCGTATGCCAATGTTTTTTCTATATAATTAATGGATAAAACAGTCCCAATAGTGTTCTTCTATTCATTAACACAATATTTCGGTTTGAAATATTTGAGGAGACTCACTGTGCAGTTATATGCGTTAAAATTGTAATGTCCTCTGTTGTATATTCTCCTCGTGTTCAAAGTAGCAGAAAGTGTGTAAAGTTGCAATTTTGTGTGGTGGAGAATATGCATATGTGTATGTGATTATGTTGAAATGTACGCCAATTAACAGATACAAACAGTGTTGCCAGTTTGTAATAAAAGGTTGTTTTTGGAATTTTTTCTCTTGCCACAATTTTTTATTTTTGCGAATGCTAGACACTAACAGTCAGCGTTGTGACAAACACATTAGATTTTAGTAAAATATCTGTATTTATTATTTGGATACTATTTATGAAAAAAATATTTTTCCCCATATTTTTATACCCTCACCCTACGGGTAGAGGGTATGTACAACCGAAAAGTGTAACACATAGAAGAAGCCATTTTAGACCCTAGGTTTCTTTGAGCCAAATTCTATTCATGACTTTTTAAGTCGTTTCAGCCATGTCCGTCTGCCCTCTGTCTGTCTGTCTGGCTGTCTCGCTGTCCGGCTGATGCGCACGATAATTTTCGAAAGACGCTACCAAATGTTTTGAAATATGGCAAGATTTAATATTTCCCCAAAACTACGTATGGTATTGCTAATGGGCTACATGGCCCGCCCCTTCTGGTACCTCCCATACAAATACATCATTCCGTCCACTTTATAAATCGAGTAATAATATCAATACACCCAACGGGATCGTACCTAAATTCTGTATTTAGTTAATCTAAAGAAGGATAGAGTTTTGGAAAAAAAAATTGGAAGCCTACCACGCCCCTTCTGGTACCTTCCATGCAAATGTATCTGATTGTGTCATTACCTAGGATTCTGCGCTCTAGAGCAAGCAGGTAGGATAAGTGTCTGGTATAGTTGGATCTTTGTTCTTCGAGAGAGGGTTTTGTCAATTGCTTAGCGCATAGTAGAAACGGTTTGCGTTCAATACTTGTCTCTTAATTTCCAGGCTGACATTATTATTTTTGTTTGCGGCGGTGTCAAGGTAGACCAAATCATCTACCACTTCAAATTTATAGTTCGAAACGTTCATGCAGCGTCAAAAACGAATTGTCTTTAAGCTGAAGTCCGTACGCTTCCAATGAGGTATAGCCCGATATAATATCTGTACGATTAGATGTCGAAATCATCGGACAAAGAAAGTCACTTGTTCTCTCAGTAAACCCCCATTTATCATTTTTGTTGCCACTTTAGGTCAACTCATTTGTCATTCAGGCGAGGTGTGATTTATCACCAGACCTACTTCTGCCGACTCCTTTTCAATGTTCTCGCAGTCCACGGCCAATGATATCTATGTCATGGGTGTATGCCAGCAGCAAGTGACTTTTCTTAAAGATGGTATCAGTCCTGTTTACTGCAGCCTACCACATGATAATCTCCATTACGATGTTTACGAGTTCGCATAACAGACTCCCGCCCCGAGAGTGGAATGAACAATGCACGAAAATAAGAATTATGGTCTTGTTGTAGTGGGTTACATCTAATAATTTCTGTCGTATCGGAATGCCGAATGCAGCTTTGTAGTCGATAAACAGATGGTGGGTGTGGATCTGAATTTCCTGGGTCTTCTCCAGGATTTGTCGTAGTGTGAATATCTGGTCGGTGGTGAATTTACCAGGTCTACAGCCACACTGATAAGGTCCATTCATGTTTGCTAGAATGGGCTCTAGTCTTTCACATAACACTAGACAGGACCTTGTATGGGATGGATAAAAGGCTAATCTCGCGATACTTGGTAAGCACACTTGGATCGCCTTACTTAAGCACAGTACATAGAACACTTAGATTCCAATCATCGGCATGCTCATCGATGAGACGAGAATGAATTTGTTCCCTTCGTATTTGCAGCACACTCTGAGTGTCCGTATCCAGATTTCCGTCTCTGTCTTCACAGGTGGATCTCCCTATTTCAAAACATTTGCTTTTTACCTTTGGTAGAACTTTCGGCCTTTAACTCTATCCCTGTAATATCGATTGCGCCGTGCAATGAAGCCATAGGTAATAAAGCCATATGGCCTTATTTCCAATTCGATTAAGAAATAAGGCCATATGGCTTTCCATTTTCCATTGGATTAGGAAATAAGGTCATATGGCTTTATTACCAGCATGGTTGTGCAATAACACTATATTAAATTTCCTATCAAAGTGGAAATGATTCAATACAATGCCCCTCACCGCATTCGACTCTCGCTGCAATGTGTTCTCTAGTACACCACTATGTTTATTGACTTATGAACAGAAACTGGATATATAGATAGGCTGGTAGGGCGCGCAAAACATACATACTAGATACATTTTATTTAAAAAATTTTCAAAAATGAAATAATGTCATAATGGCTTTTTTACCACAGAAGGTGTGAAATTTCTCAATATTACCTATGGCTTTATTTCACGTCACCAATAACGATGTCCTGACTCTTCCTTTTCTCTATAGATACTTTTTCCGCCTGAAGAGGCGTGTCATCGCCCACCTTTTCTCATTTTGCCATTGGCTGCAGTTTTGCCCAGTATGCAGCATCCTTTTCTTCGAACATTTCGTGACATTCTTTTTCGTACCAGTGGGTGCAGAATTCGCAATATGCTGCCACTGAGTGTCGGGAACGTCAGAATTAGGGACGTTTGTTTGAAGTAGTAAAGAGAGTTGGTTTAAGTATGCATTTAATATTTCGGTGGTGTGCAGCTTTGTGATGTCTAGCTTTCTTTGCATTTGGTTACGAGCGTACCTTGGCTGCAACTAGGTGGTGATCCAAATCAATGTTTACACCGCGCATCATACACACGTCTATAACGATTGAGACATGCCTCCCATCAATTACCACGTGAACCATCTGGTTTATTTTCTTTTGATCAGGGGATATCCAACATGCCTTGTGGATATCTTTATTCGGGAATCTTGTTGTAATACTAGCATGTTTCTTGGCGACGTGAAGTTTACCAGTCTGAATCCGTTATCGGAGGTGTTTTTATGTAGACTGAATTTACCGACTGCTGAACCAAGACCATCTTCCCTGCCTTTTTTAGCATTAAATTCTCCCAGAACAATTTTAATGTCATGTGCGGTCATATATCTCCAGGAATTCATAGATTGCATCTTTAATGTCGTTCTGCATGGCAGCTGTAAAAGATGCCACAGTTCTTTCGTCGTGTAGAGATGTCCCGTCCATTTAATTTCCTGTATGGCAGTGATGTCAGCCTTGTATTTTTCGAGAACACCCGCCAGTTGGATAGAGTAACCCATCTCTGTATTGAGTTCGGACATTCCTGGTGTATATCCTTAAATCATGATCCTTATAACGTTGGGGTCGTCAACATTTGGGGGGTTCTTGTTTTTTCTTTTCTTCGTGTTTTCATAATAATTGATTTCGTTTAAGCAGAGCGGCTTATTAGGACACCGCGCCCGATCCTCGTTTCTTGTGGCTGCAAAAGCCACTAAAAGAGCCGTTGGGTTGAGTTTCAGTAACTTCTGTTACCCCACTTCATGAGACTCATCGGTGACAGCATTCCATTTAAGTTACTTTATTATAATTAAATTCCTTAAATGTGTACCAACTTACTTACTTAATTTCCCTTTACACCCCATGAATTAGGTATGGGATGCTTCTCGCGATGTTGTGAATTAACACGCTTTCTATTTTAGATTCACCACAAATGGCACCTACTTGTTAATCGAAGTATGCGAACGTCACTGTTTGAGAAGCTTTTATTATAGATGCCGATTATCTCGACGCTTTTAGTTCATAGTTGCAATGAGTGCAATAGTGCAATGAAAGAAAAATGTAAATGACTGGATTCCGGAATCGAACCCGGAATCTATCTCATGGTAGTCACGTATTCTAACCACTATGCCACGGCCGGTCGCTGTGTACCTAATAATTTGTTATTACAAATCACTTGGTGATAACTGAACGTATAGAATGTCATTCATTTTCGCATTTAGTAAATTTTTCCCTCAGTTTGGCAACACTAGATAAAGAGGAGTAAATATGCATTTTTTTTAGTCAATTCTCCCAAATCGACAACGCCAACTACATCAGCCGCATATATCCCCTATGTATTGCTGCTTTTGCTGTTGTTGTTTTAGTTGTTATACACATTGTAACACCCGCAATGAAAACAACCTCAACATTTCAATGCTAGTATTTCATTATACCTCCGCAGAATATTGCGCCTTTTGTATTTGGCTGTTAATGGTGAGTTGTGCGCGGTGATGTTTATGTAGGTTGATATACACACATACATACATATTTACATACAAACGAATATGCAGTTGCCAGATCCTGTTAACCCAAAACTGATGATAGCGACGTCGCAGTGATGATTGTAACGACAGCCGCGAAATTTCGTTTTGAAACTATTATTACTCGTATTGCTTTTTCTATTCAACATTTTCCGCAATCCTTTATTCGGTTCGTAGAAATGTTAAAAGAGTTAAAACGGTGTTTAAAAATTGGCTGCGTCGTTTGTAAAAGTTGTTTGGCTATATAGCATGAATTCTAAATGAATGAACTGTATTCAGTATATCGACATTTTGTCAATTAGACAATGCTATTAATAGAAGTTGAAATAACTTCTTGCTGTATGTATTCATGTTTGCTATGATGGTGTTCTTTTAGTTGCTTTTTCTACTTCAAGAAAAACAGACTATACCACTTTTTAGACAACTAATGCAAACAATAACTTGACTGTCAGTAATTTTATTTACGGCGCATTAATTATAAATCTATCTATATATATAAAACCTTACTTGATGTTTATGAAAATTTACCAGTATTAACATTTTCAAATGAAATAATGGGATTGTAAATAGGTAGAATATCTCCACCCCTACTGGTACCCCCAGAAAAATATATATTGTGAAGCTTCTATTACATATGTATAAATTCTTTTAAAATTTGCCAATGTTAAAATTTGAGCATATGAATATTTTATTTGCAACTAACAGATAAATCTTATGTTTCTTTTTTGTAACTATATACTACCCAAAAACAATACTCCTATTAAAAGTAAACATTTGCTTTACATATGGAAACAAACACATTTTACATATGTATATGTGCATTACATATACATATTCGCATTAGTTGGCTTATAACACGTGGCCGAACCATTTAAGAGAATTTATTTATTGTCACATTTTAAGCCTAAAACCATCAGATGCAAACACCTGATGTCATTCATGTGAGCACACACAGCCTCAATGTGTTTAATTTTGGTTTGGTCGGTTTCCATAAGAAAGGACCTTTTAGCTTTTTGAGGTTATTTGAATTGTTATATGCGTTAGAGAAATACCCACCGAAGCTATAACACAAACAAAGTAATATGTATAAGACTATTATGGTATTCTTTAGCAGGTGGTTTTGAGCTGTCAGGCATTGAGGGGTATGCCCAGAAGATATCTTTAAGTATGTGCATTAAAAGCCCAGAATTACATTTGGCAAGACAGCAAAACTATGTCCCCCACCATTGCTAACTTACCAACACCGTCAAGTACATTGGCACACACAGTCTGTCATAAAAACAATACAAACATTTTATGGTCTAACACATTAATACATACATAAGCTTTTCTCTCTTTACCGTGAACTGTGGTGTACTATATTGAGATATTGGTACTATGTCAACGGTGATATCTGGTTTGTGCGGGAGTGTGTGTGTGTGTGTGTTGGTATGGATTCAACATATCCATACGCACACACACACGCATTTATTTGATGGTGTGAACGAACGTAAGTAGATGTGTCATCATCATTACTCTTGATGTGATGTACTCTCAGGCAAAGTGGCATAACAAAAGTGACAAAGCAAATAACAGAACGTTCAGTTCAGTCCTCAATGTTTGTACTGTCGGTTACAATTCTATCTACCTATATATGAAGCGAACGTACAAGTTACACACTCGTTACGTGCTTATGATAATTGTCCGAATGGGTGTGAGCGAGTGTTAGGTTAATGTTAGAGGCCTTTTAGAGTTTGGCATGATTGTGTAAACATGCAAGTGTTAATCGATTAAATTAAAGCATTTACAAACACGAACTTACAAATACAATAAGAACTGCCCACATCCAAAATGATATCTGCTGTGCATAAAGTATCATGCTTATATATTATACATGACCTGGATGATCTGACGGATTTCACCCTGCCTTTAAAATTTTTGATAAAAATGTTTTGTACTGTTAAAAATTTATAACTATTTGTCCATTACAAAATTTCCAATCAGTTCTTGGCACGCGAGCCCTACTCTTAATTTGGAAGAGGGAAGAGAGCCACGTCCACAAAACAATTTGTCTTACAAAATATATACACACTTATATAAAGACGGAAACTCCCAAAAAGGGGAGTTTGTATGTGAGGTGGGAGTAGTTTTTGACCCATTTTACTCATTTAAAAACTCAACCTCCGCTTAGAGGATAGAATATTGTATACTAAAATTCTGCTCAATAGCGTCGGGAGTGTGTTGCAAGGTAAAGCTTCTGATCGGTTTAACTTGGCAAACCCAGAGTGATCCTTGGCAATTGCATATACGTGGTACTACTGCGGACGGAGTACCTCCACGTGATGACGCCTGGAAGCGTGCCTCTGACACCCGCCAGGTGCCTCCATCCAACTGGCGGAAGTCCTTGAAGAATACAAGGCTGACATAACAGCTTTACAGGAAATCCGGTGGACGGGACACGGGTGCTCGCGCATGAAGACGTGCGACATCTACTATCGTGGCCATGCAGACAAGCACGAGTTTGGATGTGGATTTGTGGTTGGCAAGAGACTGCGACACCTAGTCTCAAGGTTCAACCCGGTGTGTGAACGTATAGCCACCATAAGAGTCAAAACAAAGTTTTTCCACATAACACTTATATGTGCCCATGCTCCGACAGGAGAGAAAAGCGATGAGGACACAGACGACTTCTACGAGAGCCTAGAAAATGTATATTACCGTAGCCCGAGTCATGAGATTAAAGTTTTACTAGCCGATTTTAATGCTAAAATAGGCAGGGAAACCGCATTTGAACCTACAACCGGAAAATTCAGTCTGCACACCGAAACGTCGACAATGGCATCAGACTGATTGATTTCTCTGCGGCTAGAAATATGGTAGTTAGCAGCACTAGATTTGACCATAAAAATATTCATAAGGCAACATGGTTATCTCCAGATCAATTGACGAGGAATCAGATTGATCATGTGGTAGTCGATGGAAGACACGCATCGAGTGTTCTGGATGTACAAGTGATCAGGGATGCGAACATTGACTCCGATTACTTCCTTACCGCAGTTAAGGTACGCACAAGACTAAGCATGGCGAAAAACGTACGTAACCAGGCACAACGAAAGCTGGACATCGGTAAACTGCGGACCATAGAGGTAGCGGACGCCTACTTCGACCATCTAACTCAACAGCTGCGGAATGCTCCAACCCCTGATAATATAACCTCGCAGTGGCAATATATAGCCGACTCCATAGAACGGACTGCGTACTTGGGTACTCAAAGCCGTGTCAAGAAGATGCCTGGTACGATGATGATTGTCGCAATGCCACAAGAGAGACGGATGCTGCATACAGAGCGAAACTGCAGCCAATGGTAACGCGAGCTGTTCGTGAACGGCACAGGGAAACGAGACGAGAGGCAACTCGTCTTTTTTGACGAAAATAGAAGGAGCCGAAGAAGAAGTAAGATGAGTGCACAGAGTTGCTCCGAAGTAGAGGGGAAGCCCGAAAATTCTACAAGAGAGTTAAGGCGAGAATGCGTGGAACAGGGTTGCCCTCCTGCAAGGACAGTGATGGTCAGCTAGTGACCTGAAAATATGGAGAAATCATTTCAGAAATTTATTGGATACTGATACCACTCCAGAAGACCCCGCTCCAATCCATGACGATGGTATTACGTGTCCACCTCCGAGCCAGAGCGAGATACGTGTGGCAATCTCCTGCTTTAAAAACAACAAAGCTGCTGGAGCCGACGGTCTCCCTGCTGAATTGGCTGGCGGACAGGAGCTGATTAGGAGCATGTATCAGCTCACGGAAAACATCTGGCTAGAGAATAGCATGCCCGGGGATTGGAGTCTCAGTCTGTTATGTCTCATATACAAGAAAGGAGATCGTAGTAAATGTAAGAACTACCGTGCAATAAGCCTATTACCAATTGCGTGCAAGGTCCTTTCAAGCTTATTGTGTGAACGTCTAAAGCCAATTGTAGAAAAACTAATTGGGCCATATCAGTGCGGCTTTAGACCTGGCAAATCTACGACGGATCAAATATTTACTCTACGACAAATCCTGAAAAAAACTTCTGAAAAGTAGATCGACACCTACCACCTCTTTGTCGACTACAAAGCTGCCTTCGACTCTCCGTTAAGGAATAGGCTTTATGAGGCCATGTCTGAGTTTGGTATTCCTGCAAAGCTAATTCGACTTTGCAGATGTACCTTGAAAAACACCAAATCCTCGTTTAAGATTGGTAAGGAGCATTCTGAACCATTCAACACTGAAAGAGGATTCAGGCGGGGTAATAGCCCTTCCTGTACACTATTTAATATAGTTATGGAGAAGGTGATGAGTAAGGCTGGTGTCAACATGTCTGGCACGGTATTCCACAAGAGCCACATGCCACTAGCCTATGCCTATGATATAGACATCGTTCTGCGGGATGTTACTGCAGTTTTCTCATCACTAGAAAAAGAGTCGGCAAAAATGGGTTTAGCGGTCAACGAGGACAAAACAAAAATAATGATTTTGACGAACAAAGAGTCCTTTCGATGGGGACGCAGCGTTAACGTTGATAATTATTGTTTTGAGGTAGTAGATGAGTTTACCCACCTCGGATCTTCCGTCAATAAGAAAAATAATGTCCGCCAAAAAATCAAGCGGAGAATAGTGCTCACCAATAGATGTTTCTACGGACTTCGGCTGCACTTTAGTAATACCACCTTATCTCGGAATACTAAGAAACAACATTACCATATGCTAATCTTACCCGTTCTTTTGTATGCTGCCGAAGCATGGGTGCTTACGACAACGGACATAAAAAACCTGGGAGTATGAGAGAGAAAAGTACTCCGAAAAATATATGGGCCTATCTGTGTCGACGGCGAGTTTCACCATCGGATGAACCATGAGCTGTATGAGCTTTATCACGACATCGATGTAGTTAAAAAAGTCAGAATGCAACGACTACGATGGCTGGGACATGTTGCCAGAATGGATGTAAATGCTCCAGCGAGAAAGGTGTTTGAAGGCGAACCTGAAAGACGGCGCAGAGCAGGGAGACCCAAACTCCGTTGGAAGGACCAAGTGGTAGGTGACGTGCCACCATCTGTTATTACTAACTGTAGCACACACGCAGAAGACCGTGGTGTGTGGAATTCTTTAGTACTTCAGGCCTCAAATTTATGAACTACATTCGTAAGTTGTAATGGGCCACTTAAGTAAGTAAGCAGCTTTTATTATCGCAGGGAGAGACAGACGGACATACCAAATTAGGGAATGTGTATGAAAGAAGGGATTAGAGGATAAAAGGATACATTCCAAAATTTATCCCGATAGCTCTTAAACTGTGGCTGTAATCGCAGGATAGACCCTGAAAGATTGGCAATTTGTATTGGAGGTGGAAGTAGTTTTCCACCAATCTTGCTCATCTTAGAACTCAACCTCCAGTAAGAGGACATTGGTCCCTATACTCAATCCAGGGATGGACGCGACAAAGGGCAATCCTACAGGCCGATTTCCCACCAAACTCTTGAGGCATTCCATATCTCCCAACTAATAGCAGCTCGCCAGCAGCTGCTGCATTCGTAAAATGCACAGTACCACCACAGTTCTAATCGCTATAACCACTCAGATCACCCAAGGTAAAAATCAACAGAGGCCTTGTGAAAGGACACTCTAGTGACACTGGACTTGTTGGAGGCCTTTGACATAGTCAGTCACATCACACACTTCCACTTCCACACTTCCTCCATCCTGCAGTCCATCATGCGCAACAACTTGAACAGACGGATTGTAAACTAACTGAATGGTCGTCAGTCGTTCGTTGATTGCATACCAAATTACAGCTCCATAGCTAGTTAATTACAACTGTAATCGCGGGACAAACTCCAAAAAGTGAAATGCAGTAGTTTTTGACCTATCGGCCTCATCTTACAACTCAACCTCCGCTTAGAACATATAAGTTGTGTTCCAAATTTCGACTCGATATCTTTTAAACTTCAGTTCTTATCACGGGTACAGACGGACAGACAGTTAGACGGACATGTTTATATCGTTGTCTTTACGAATGATTAATATATATGTGACCGTTATTAATCATGTTACTCATACGTGAACTAACAAATTGTTGGTACACTGTGTAAACTGACCAACTCCACTTTTTTATGATGCAAAAGTTATAGTATATGCCCTCTAAAAAATCCTATGTCTACTTAAAACATATTTGTAGTTATTGTACATAGGCGGCCATAAACATTAAATCATCAATAACTCAAAAACACAAAAAGTGTACTTGACAAAATTTTTAGCAAAAGTGTTCCAAAGTCATACTTTATGCCCTGAATTCTCATTTCTATCAGCTGCTTTTAAGTTTTAAGCATCCGAATAAACCACTATTTATTTTTATATACTACTAGCTGACCCGGCAAACGTTGTTCTGCCATACAACTTCGTACCCTGCGAACTTTGTCTCGCTCCAAAGTTTACGCCTTCATATAAGCTCCAGGGTAATATTAATACAGATAGTTAAAATTTTAATGTAATTTATTTGAATTTATTCGAAATTAGTGAAGAGCGATCTGATAAACAATATATTTCAATTGGTTTTCCGGCGCAAAAAGACACGCGAACAGGAAACGTACAGCTGACCGTGCGAAAAGCAGGGGAATTCGAGATTTATCCCACAAACTTCCAACAATTGGCTTTGCGATTTATTGATTGTCATCACAAAAGCCAATCGAATGGTTTATTTAATTCGCTTGAATTCGAAAGGACGATCTATTTTTCCATTCGAAAAGTCTTTTTTGATAAATTATCCGAAATTTTCCATATTAACATCGTCCAAAATTATCAAATCAAACATTAAAATAAAAAATTTCGTCGAAAAAGAAAATTCAATTTTTATTTAATTTTTCCGTAATTTTCCAACAAACATTTTTCCATTCGAAAAGCCACTACGGAACAATGGCTTACAAAATTTTATACGAAAATTCAATTTGCGATTTTCATCAAATGCAAAATTTCGGTCAAAAAATCCAAGTTTTTCGAGCTTTTCCGGAATTTTCCGAGTTTTCCACCAAGAAATTTTCTATTTTTCGATTCGAAAATCCATTCCGTAAGAATTCCATACAAAATGGCAGTTTTCGAGTTTCCCTATTTTCTGACTTTTCCGAAGGATTTTTCCCAAAATTTTTCTTTCACATAAACATTCTCCTGGCAATTACGAACAACTGAAAAAAAATATTAAGCAAAATCGGCCCAGCCGTTCTCAATTGATGAATGACTATTTGAATTACTATTACACCATTTTTATATATATAGAAATTATTTATCCCGTTAAATTTTCCGAGTATTTCGCTAATAATTTTCTATTTTTGCATTCGAAAAGCCATTTCGTAACAATTGCACACAATTATCCCGGCGTTTCCTAGGGATTTTCCCAAAATTTTTTGGCATAAAAAATTCCTGCCAATTATGAAAAATTGAAAAAAATTGAGCAAACTGGGACAACGTTCTTTCTTGATAAATTACTATACATTTTTCACACTATATTTCACAATAATCCGAAACTTTTCAGCAACACAACAAATTTTTCACCTTTACGTCGTCTGAAATCATCAAATCAAGCGATACAATGGAAGATTTCGTCGAAGGCATCCAAATCTTTCGATTTTTTCTGGAATTTTCCGAGTTTTCCACCAAGAATTTTTCTATTTTTCAATTTCAAAAGTCATAATTGTTCGAAATTGTTCACATTTACATCGCCAAAAATTACAAAAACATACGATAAGATGCAAAATTTTGTCGAAAAAAAATAACTTTTTTTTGGTATTTTCCAACTAAAACTTTCTATTTTTCTATTCGAAAACCGACAAAAATTTAATATGCGATTTACCTCAAATCAGGCGATGAAATGCAAAATTTTGCCGAAAAATGGAAATTTATCGATTTTTTTGGAATTTTCCGAGTTTTCCACCGAGAATTTATTTATTTTTCCATTCAGAAAGTCATTCCGAAATAATTATCCGAAATTTTTCGCAAGTTTCTTCGTTCAAAACTATCAAATCGTACAACAAAAAGCTAAATTTCGTCGAAAAATAGTATTAAAATTTATCGAATTTTTCCGGAATTTTCCAACAAAATTTTTTTATTTTTCCATTCGAAAAATTATTTGTAACAATTGCACACAAAATTCCATACAAAAAAGCAAATTTTCGGTTTTTCCAATTTTCCGGCTTTTCCGGAGGGTTTTCCAAAATTTTCTTTCGTAAAAACCTACTCCTGGCAATTACGAATATCTGAAAAAAAATTGAGCCAAATTGGTCCAACCGTTCTCGAGTTTTGCGCTTAGCAACACATTCAGCGACTTATTTTTATATTATAGATATAGATTATGTTATCACAACGGCACTCACACTAGAACCCACGTGAGCTATACCGAACGCTGCTGCCACAGATTATGTTAAAATCAGTTATATGTAATTATCTGTCAGCAGCATACTGTCCAAAAATGTGTAAGCATGCCTGACCATTTGAAAGCACATCATGTTTACATTTTGAGAGCTGTTAATTTCAATTGATGCCTGACACTATGTCCGATGGGTAAGTAATATAGACAATGTGTAAAACCTACAAAACTGCGGCGGCACAACAATGAGCACCCGCTGGTCTAGGCGTTGTCGTTGTTATTCGAACACTCGGTAGACGTCATCTGAACTACATATCATTAGGATTTTGTTGTAATTCACACTGCTAACACATTAACAAAGATTGCTTTTCCATTGTGATTAACCGACACAAACACACACACACACACGTATCGTGTTGGAAGTATTTTTGTTTTTGCTAATTTGCTTTCACTGATACGGAGTGTTGTGCCCATAACATATGTGTTTGCCTGGGGCAGACCGTGTCCAAGGGAGCACTATTATTGGCAACCGCAAATAGTACCAACGAAATTCAAATATGTGACATAGCGGCGGAGCTATTTTCAAAGTAAGGAGGTTTTAATGCTAGTCTCGTCGATTCGTGTGGTTCTAATATGGGTCAGTGTGTGTTTCATGTATTATAAATAAACAAATGTAATGGTAAAAAAAAGTTTTTATTGAATAGGTATTTCAGTACAAAAGTCCAAAATCACAACTGTAATATTCTCATCTTTATTTGTATATGGTTGTGTAGTATTAGTTTTTTCCTTTTTGTTTGTTTGTGCTTTATAGGATGTAGCATTATCTGAACCAATTTTAGTGAATTACGAAAAGCAACTCATTGACAATCCTAGTGTAGTACAGGATATTTACTCTTTTGATATCTGAAGATCAGTACAGAAATTTCAGTCGGGTGAACTGACTGATCCTACAAAACCGGCCGTGGCATAGTGGTTAGAGCACGCGACTACCATGCGGAAGATCACAGGTTCAATTCCTGGCTCCAGTCATCTTAAAAAAAAGAAAAAAAAAAGAAATACATTTTTCTTTCTTCAACGCAAGAAGCTATCCTATACCTATTCAAGGGGTGTAAAGGGAAATTAAGTTTTTTTTTTAAAGAACTGCCTGATCAATACCCTGACCCCAAATGAGATATTGTTTTACGATCGTATTACTGAAAATAAACGATTTTAAGAAAAACAAGTGGGAAAGATTTAGTCGGGTAAACCGGCAATGCCCAACCCGACAATGGCGTCGGCAATGCTTTGCTATTGCATATTAACTTGTATGTATTTCACATTTCATACTATCCTAAATGATATATAAACGCTATATAAACCGGGCCCAAAGAAAGCTGGATATCGTGACGCTGCAAACCCCAGAGATAGCCACTGCCTAATCCAACCAGCTCTCCCAACATCTACGACTGAACGCCTCTATTTCTGACGTTCCCAATACACAGTGGCAGCATATTGCGCATTCCATTTCAACTGTGGTAGGATATGAAAACCGACGCTCAGACGAATTATGGTACGATTAAGAATGTCGAATAGCGTCAGAGGAACAGGATGCTGCTTATAGGGCAATGCTATATTGTAACGCCATTTGTAACCCGTGTTGTTAGGGAACAGCACAAGGAGAGAGTAAAACAGGCGAGACAGCTATTTAAGCGAGGATATAGAGTGATGCAGCGATAGAGGTGAGGCCCCAAAATTGTACCAGAAAGTAAAAGCAAAAGGCTACGGTAATGGGCTCCCCCTCCTGTAAGGACAAGAATGGAAATCTGGTCACAGATACGCAGAGTATGCTGCATATATGGAGAAAACACTTCCAGCAACTGCTGGTTCCAGAAGGCAACGCACGTGAAGGTATCACGCCAATTGTCGACGACGGCTTATATTGCCCACCAACAAGTCAAGCCGAGGTAAAAAAGGGCAATATCGCTGCTGAAAAATAATAAAGCAGCCGGATAACAAGCATGCACTAGCTCCTACGGACGGTTTGGCTTAAAGAGTGCAACCCGACAATTGGAATCTAAGAGTATTATGTCCTGTGCTGAAAAAAGGTGATCAGAGAGTATACTCCAACTACCGCGGGATCAGCTTTTAACCTTTTGCATATAAGGTCCTGTCGAGTGTGCTGTGTTAAAGTCTAAAGCCAGTGTTATCCAACCTGATCGGGCCTTATCAGTGTGGTCTTAGACCTGGTAAATCAACAACTGACCAGATTTTTACTCTTCAGCAAATCCTGGAAAAGACCCAAGAGAAACAGATCGACACGTACCATCTTTTCGTCGACTATAAAGCTGCCTTCGACAGCCCGATACAGCAGAAATTACTCGAAGCTATGGCAAGGTTTGGTATTGCAGCGAAGATGATACGCCTTTGCGGAATGACGCCGACTGATACTAAGCCTTTAGTGAAGATTGGCATGAACCCTACGGAGCCATTCCACACCTAAAACAAGGTGACGGCCTATCGTGTAACCTCTTCAACATAGTGATGTAGATGATAATGAGGAATGCTGCAGTAAACACGAGTGGCTCGATATTCAACAAAAGTCACATGCTATTGGCGTACGCTGATAACGTAGACATCATCGGTTAAAAATTGTGGGATGTGACTGCAGCCTTCTCAGGTATTCAGAAGGAATCAGCGAAAATGGGCCTAACGGTGAACGAGGACTAAACGAAGTTATTAGTTTCAACGAACCTTTGTTCTACTCGTTTGGGAAACTGCTAGAACGTTGACAACTTTAATTTCGATGTGATATATAATTTTATCTATCTAGGCCCCGTCATCAATAAAACAAAAAATTACAGCCTCGAAATCCGAAGAAGAATCCTGCTTGCCAATAAATGCTATTGCGGACTAAGCAAGCGGTTCAACCCTCTCTCGGCGAACAAAAATCCTGCTATACCAGACACTGGTTCTTCCTGTCTTGATGTACGGTTCAGAATCCTCTGTTATGACACAAGTGGATGAATCAGTTGTAAAATATATGGGCATCATCATCGTTAACGGAAAGTATCGGCGTCGTATGAATTATGTGCTGTTCGTGCTGTGCACTAACATTGTTGTGGTCAAACGTATTCAGGTTGTACGCTTGGATGAAAATGCTCCAGCTCGAAAAGTCTTCGGCAATGAACTCGATGGACGGCGCAGAAGAGGATGACCAAACCTCCGTTGGAAAGACCAGGTTACTGAGAACCTTACAGAACTTTGTGTGAGTAACTGGAGAAGAAGCGTAGAAGATCAAGACGATATAATTTCAGGGTGCATTTCTCCGAGCTAACCATTCTCTAGATTGCATAGCTCATCGGCAAATGATATTTCTTTTACGCCTTGTGGAGGTATGGGGAGTTTAAAAAGGACCTGTGGTACTCCTTGTTTAACACTACGGGGTTTTGAGCACTTCACTCTAAAATCAACGAACGACTGACGACCATTCAGATAATTTACAATCCATCTCTTCAAGATCTTAAACATGGTGGACTGCAGGATGTCTAGGAAGTGTGTGGTGTGGCTGGCTGTGCCTTCGACAATTCCAGTGTTGATTTAAGCCCTGCGAGATCAAACAAATGTATGAGAGAGTGTAGCGTCTAAGGACAATGCAACGTAATAAAAGTAGTGTGTGGTCTTAGATTTAATCCTGACAAATAACTTGAAACAGAGAAATATTACAAATCATCAGTAGTCGATTATAAGCTTCAGGCTCTGTCAATGATATATCTGAGTAGTTTTGCGGTTGGTACTGAAGTGGTACTGTGCAATTTACGGAATTCATGTTGGCGACGAGGTGCTGTTAAGTGGTTGGTAGGCTGGCTGAGGAGGAGGAGTGCCTCAAGAGTCTTCTCCTCCTCACCAGGTTTGAGTGAAGGGATCACTCTTCACATTTTCCAGGATTCGGGTATTATCAGGCTACTCGTTGTCAGTTTAAAAACCATTGTCAAGTACTCGGCTCCAAACCCGCAAAGGTGTTGAAGCATCGGCATAGATATGCCGTCGAGGCCAGTCGCCTTAGATGGTTTGGCTGCATCGATGCCCTCTGCAGGGTTGTGGAATGTCCGAAACTGGAAGTTTGTGCAGTTTCTAAATAACACTTAGTTTCGCCATGTCTCTCTTTGGGTGCTTAATAAAAAGACAACATAATGCACGCAAGCAACTTTCAAGGTCGGTTTGTTTGAGAGATCGAACTGTAGCCAACAACTTACAAACACCTGAGCACAATTTGCAGTTCTCCAGATGATCTAACCATTTATGCCGCTTGTCCTCATTTACCAACCTGCTGATATCGAGGTTCAGCTGGACAATACGTGGTTCGTAGGGGTTGGTAGATAACTTAACTGACCAGATTAAAATATCCTTTAGTTGTCCGTTTGGAAGTTATGGGAAACATATTAATTATAAAAATAGGTCATTTTGTATGGGAGGTACCAATTTCGGTTGTCTGAGGGTTTTCCAGAAATTACTATGTTATCAAACTAAACAAATTTAAATGAACCTCGTTTGGAGCAGCAAACAACAGGTCAGTCAACAACAATTAAACACAACACAATTTTGATTTTCTCTAGAATTATTTTTGCGGCACTTTTCTTGCAGCAACAAACTCAATAAACGAGTATTCGTTAAATGGAGGGGGCGAAGAATCTTATCGCGTCGATCGTTATTGTTACACTTGTTATGTTACAGATTTCTTGTCAGATATGCTGTTGCTGCCTCGTTATCCATATAATAAAGTTCAGCATTACTTTTGTCATAATTGACTTTGTTACATACAATATCCTTCGCCGCCTCGTCGTTAGGCTGTTTAGACACTAAATTTGTTCAATTTGCCGTGGTAGGCAATGACATCCCAACAAGTGTTAATTTAACGTTATTAAACCAAGTGGATCTGTGTGCCAATATGTTTACTACGATTATCAGATTCTTCTTTCGCATTCACACTAACTTGTATGTATAGGTATGCAGTTGTAGCTACATAGTCTGTGTCTTGTCATAAATATGTAAATGTTGAACACGATTTCCTGTAAAACATCATTACGAAAACTACCAAACATTTGTGGGACATCCAGCCATCAGGACACAAACTGTAATGTGAAAAATGGCACATGGTACGATTTGCGTGGAACACAAAAACAAGGCGGATGTTTACACATGTCTCTATCAATAGCTTAGCAAATATGAGAGACTCGTATTCACCCGCACACACTAACTACCACTACGGCGGAGGAAATCTGCCGTTAAAGTAAAATTGCTATTACAAGAGTGTGTGTGTGTGTGTGTGTGTGTTGCGGCGTTAGTTTGAGAGTGATTATGTGTATGTGTGTGACTGTGTGCAAGTCTCAAAATGTTTGTGGTATTGCTGTGATGTCGATGTACAGTGATATTGTCAGTTTGGAAGTTCAGTTCACACTCAATGACAACAATATCATTTGTAACATATCGTTATGTGGTCGAGTAGGTGACTGCTGATACAATCGAACGAACATTTGTGAATTGTGTTAAGTTGTTGTGGGAGTAGTATTCGTAGGATATACCGAAAACTTAGTATATCCATTCCTGGTCATATAAATTGTTTTTGTAGAAATATTACTTTAACATCTGCCATTAAAGAAGATAGTAAAAGTGCAGGCAAAACTCAGATGGAGATATGTATCATCATGCTAAACTTATGTGTATTGACTCAACAAATAAGAGTCCTGTCAAATATATGACATTATATTTTGACAGAATCAAAACATAATAGATACATATATGTTGTTCTCTCAAATAAAAAACATATTTATAATAAATTATAGATTTTGGAATAAATATATATGTAGATAATTTTAATAATCTCGGAATTGTCCGATATGTCGTATATCAATGATGCTTAAAATAAAATAAAAAAATTGTTCTTTTTATTGAAAATAAATCCTGAGATTAACACTTTTCGTTGGCACAGATTAAATCCTTTTAACAGTATTAATTTCAAAATGATATAATGATGGTTTAAAGAGTTATTTAATTTTTATTAGAACACTAGCGGACCCGGCGAACTTTGTCTCGCCCCAATTAAACTCTGTAGAGAGTGGTATAATAAAAAAGTTTATGGATTAGTTTTCCGCCGCAAAAACGGCTTTCAAAATGCGAAAAGCCAAGGTTATATTGGCTGCACGAAAATCCGTGAAATTCTTGATTTATTTTATTCTATTGCCTTGCGATTTATTGATTGTCATTGCCAAAGCCAACCAAACGGGAAATTGGAATGGATGATCAGTTGGAATAATCGGAATTCGTAAGATAGGAAAATCTTTATCTTCTCTTAATTTGCCTTGATGATCGTAGGTTTATCAGATTCTTGACGGACAGCCGTGTACCGTTGAACGATTTCGGGTTATTCAGATTCCGCAATATGATTATGATCGATACCACCTACATCTGATTTTGCATTCTCGCGTCAATTTCGCTGTTGCCGAATTCTTCATTTTGTACTTTGGTTTTTTAACCGTAAGAAGATTCATCGACAGTTTCAAAAAAGAATTTGCAGTACGACTGCCTTCCAACAATGTGGCAGCCATGCCAGAGGATGCAGCGGTCAAAGTTATTTGAGATTTTGACCGAATTTTTGCCAGAGTCAACAAAAAAAATTTCTTGCCTGTCAACAACCTTCGTCAGCGAATCGTACACGTTCTTGTACTCGTTATTTAACAGCGACACGTTTGTTCGAACTCTTTCGGTCAGCTTATGTCGATTTTAGTCTTACACCCATTAAAATTCGCGATCGAATGCAGTTTGCATCGAACGATTTGGTGGTGGCATTCCCATTGTCGACAGCAGATTGCCGCACGATGAGTGCAAACAATATACGAATTTTAAGCGTACACCTTGGCGTTGATGAACTGTGTATAGTCTGACTAACTATTGCACGACATTTACGTCATCTAAGATTTGATCGTCTAATAAGAGGCGTTAGCCAAGCATATAACTCTCCCTAAAAAACTACAAAGTCGTTTCGGAATTAATGCCCGGAATCCAATTGGATAACTTAATTTTTCACACGTAAACTTAAAAATTGATAAGTATTGCATAGGATATCAATATATATTTTTATCTAAATATTATTTATCTCGCTAAATACTCAAACCAACTTATATCCGAAATTTTCTCGTTCAAAATCATTAAATCATGCGAAAGAATTTTATATTTTTCTATTGTGTGCAATTGCACACAAAATTCCATACAAAAAAGCTATTTTTCCAATTTCCCGACTGTTCCGAAGGATTTTGTCAAAATTTATTGCAATTGCGAAAAATTTAAAAAAAAATTTGAGCAAATTGGTTCATCCGTTCTCACTTCTACAAAATAATCCGAAATTTTCCAAGCATCACAACGAATTCGAAAAGTCATTTCGGAATGATTACTCAAAATTTTTCACATTTAGATCATCCAAAATTTTCAAATCTTACGATAATATTCAAAGTTTTGCCAAAAAATTCAAATTTTTTGAGTTTTTCCGGTATTTTCCGAGCATTTCACCTAGAATTTTTCTATTTTTCCATTCGGAATAATTATCCCAAATTTTTCACTGTTACATCGTCCAAAATTATCAATTCATACGACAAAATGCAAAATATCGTCGAAAAAAAATAAATAATTTTTTTAAAATTTTTCCCAAATTTTCCATCAAAATTTTATATTTTTCCAATCGAAAAGCCGGGCGGAACAATTGCACACAAAATCTATTATATAAAAATAAGTCGGGTTTTTCTTCCTGACGCTATAACTCCACAAAGCACGAACCGATTTCCACGGTTTTGCATTCGTTGGAAAGGTCACGGGCTCCGTGAGGTTTAAAATGTTTTATTTTTTCAAAAAGTGGGCGTCGCCACGCCCCTTTTTTCAAATATCGCTCTGACGGTTGATACAAAAATTTTACCATGAGGTACTGTTGACCTGTAGATAGTTCCTGACTACATTTGGTTGTAATTGGTTAAGGGGCGTGGCACCGCCCATACAACTTGAAAATTAAAAAGGCTATATTTCATGAACTATCAGAGGTATGAAGTAGAGATTTGGTATATATGTTGTTTGAGCAGTATTAATTACAGCCAGGATAAAAGTGGGCGGTGCCACGCCCCCTTTTCAAAAATCGCTCTAACGGCTTTTCTAATAGATCGATTGATACAAAAATTTTACCATGAGGTACTGTTGACCTGTAGATAGTTCCTGACTACATTTGGTTGTAATTGGTTAAGGGGCGTGGCACCGCCCATACAACTTGAAAATTAAAAAGGCTATATTTCATGAACTATCAGAGGTATGAAGATGAGATTTGGTATATATGTTGTTGCAGCAGTATTAATTACATCCAGGGAGGAAGTGGGCGGTGCCACACCCTCTTTTCAAAAATCGCTCTAACCGCTTTTCTAATAGATCGATTGATACGAAAAATTTACCAAGTGGTACTGTTGACCTGTTGATAGTCGGTGGCTATATTTGGTTGTGATTGGATAAAGGGGCGTGGCACCGCCCATTCAACTTGAAAATTAAAAGGGGTATAACTCATGAACTATCAGAGATATGAAGATGAGATTTGTTACATATGTTGTTGTTGCAGTATGAATTACAGTAAGGGTAGAAATGGGCTGTTCCACACCCTTTTTAAAACAAACGGTTCCCAGCAGCGGAAAACACGAGGCATTGTAAAAATATGCCTGCAAACATGCCTTCAAAGGCATTTTGTTGACATTCAAATACGCCTTCCTTTTCCAGGCATGTATACAGGCTATAATAAGTCCTTCACTAAGCCTTATAAAAAATTCCATACCCATGCACATTTCGCTTCTCAAATGAGACCTGCAATGAGGCCTCTTACTAGGATGAGAATAGATTCCGCAGACATGCCTCTTTCCCTTCTTAAAACTGGCCTGTGAGCAGCCCTACTGTGTACCCCACAAAAATACCATAGATGTTCTCAAAGGGCATGCAAACTTTCTTGCCTTAAACAGGCCTGTTGACAGTCCTATTAGTAGAAGGCAAAATTGACGTTCATAGCCATGTACTTGTCACTTCTCCGATTAGGCCAGTTGGCAGGCCTCTTAAGGGAAGGTAAGACAGATGCTGTTGTTTATGAAAACCACATGTATGTTATTTATCGTACAACAACTATATCACGTGATAGCCGAGTAGGTAGCATGCCCAACTATGAGTACTGAGGTCGCGAGTTCGATTCCCGCTGCTGGAGTTTAAAAAAAAAATTGTAATTGTAATAAATATTGTATGAAAAATTTATAAAAAGTAGGAAATCATTTAATATGGAAATAATTCGCATATGTTTTTTTTTTATTTAAGTCCTTCTATAAATGCTCTTTTGCAGGCCTGCAAGCTAGTCTGCAGTAGCAATGCCTGATAGAAGACCCTTGTTATTAGGACTCCAAGCAGGACATACTAGGCATGCCTACTGAAACGCCTTCAATGAGAAAGGGAATGTGCAGGCCTTGCCTGCCTATGACACCCTATGTTAATTTGAAATGAAGACTGCATTTGAAGGGTAGGGCTTCTGACTGCCTTTGCAGGCCTGTAAGAAGGCATGCAAAGCCCCATTTTTTGCTGCTGGGTTAAAACTGTCAAAATTCCACAGTATATTGCTGTTCGTAGAGATATGAACAGTAAGGTGGGCGAATTTTTTTATTCACAAAAATCGTAACTAAAACCGGAATCTACGTTGAATTGTTAAAAAATTTTACAAATAAAATCAATTACTAGCTCGCGCTGGGAAGCATGATGATTTCAGATAAAGATTTTTTTTTGTTTTTAAATGAGCGCAAATCGAAAAATAGGGATATGTATTTTTTGAGACCTTTTGCGTAAAACTGACTTCCCAACAAACTAAATGATTTATTACAGAAGCAAATCTATGTATTGGTTAAAAAGTAATGGCCACTAAGAGTTCGCATACAGACAATGTCAAAAGTATACCATTCTCTTCGTCTTGGTCTCCAAACATGGGAATGGTAGGTACAAATTAGAGCCGGCCCATAGGTCTGAAGTTTTCGATAGTTACTCATTGCTAAAAAATATCTCTGCCTGAAATCTTCATGCTTCTCAGCGCGAACTAGGAATTGATTTTATACTTATAGTTTCTTAGTGATATTATCTAGGAATTATCGATTCAATATTTGGCTTTTAAACTGTATCAAATAATGGTCCGTACACCAGGCAGTTGAGGACACAAAGTAGCTGCGCAGACTAAAACAGTGATTAGTTTTTAATTTACTTTACAGGTATGCATTTTTCAATTACTTTTCAGGAGAGCGAATCGGTAATAAATCCTATAGATAGAAAATTAAAGAATTAAAAATTAAGAAATTAAGCAATATTCATTGTAGTTATACTGGAAAACAATTTTTGTTAGATTGGGGCACAATTTAAATTTGTATAGTATGTAAGGGGTAACATTAGCAACCTTTTGTAAATAACCTAGGTATAAGTGTAAATCTATCTGTCATACTAATGAAGTGTAATAAACTTTGTTTCAGTATACTTTGGAAAATCACCATGTAAAGACTACACAAGAACAACGTTTACAAATCTTGCAAATTTGTTTTCCCTTTGTGAAGTTATCGGTGCATACTCAGCCATCTGAGCAGCTACTAGAAGCCATCGACGCTGTAGACGTAAGTGTGACAGGTCTTGAATTTTTCGAACGGACGCCGTTCTCAGCAACTCGGTCTCTGCAAATGCTGATTAAAGTTCTTGCTTGGCCTACACTCAAGAACTAGAGCCAGTGGACGATCAATTGAATTTATTTATTTATCATGTCATTAAACATTATTTGAAGGAAAAGTGGTTCCAACACAACGGCGTAACATGTCATACAGCGCGTGAGACCATCACTAGTTTTTATAATAAAATTAAATTGAAATATTAAAAACTTCTAACGTATGAGTATTTTTATTTGTCAAGATTTTTTTTCACAATCAAGATATTTTTTGGTGAATGTCAAGAATTTTACAATTTTAAGTCTGTCAAGCCTAATGGGGACGCACAGTGAACGTTGAAGATTATTGTCTTGAGGTAGTAGATGAATTTACCTACCTCGGATCTTCCGTCAATAAGAAAAAAAAGTGTCAGCCAAGAAATCACGCGAAGAATAGTGCTAGCCAACAAATGTTTTTACGAACTTCGGAAGCACTTTAGTAAAACCACCTAATCTCGGGATACTAAGAAACAGCTATACCAAAAATTTCGTCATCGGATGAACCATGAGCTGTATGAGCTTTACCACGATATCGACGTAGCTTAAAGAGTCAGAAGCCAACGACTACGATGACTGGGACATGTTGCCGGAATGGATGTAAATGCTCCAGCGATAAAAGTGTTTGAAGGTGAATCTGAAGGACGGCGCAGAGCAGGACGACCCAAACTTCAATGGCAGGACCAAGTGGTTAGCGACGTGTCACCATCTGGTAGTATTAACTGAAGAACTCACGCAAAAGACCGAAGCGTGTGGAATTCTTTAATACTTCAGGCTTCAAAATTAAGTAAGTAGTAAGTACTATTCCACTTAAGTAAGTAAGTATTATTCTTTTTAAGGTGGAAGTCAATTGAATAATTTAAATGCATTTATCCCAGAATCGATTTTTGTCACTTATGCAGATCTTAAATGACCGATATGATTAACACACTCCCAGTTAAATAGTGATGTTCAGTCTATTTTAGTAAGTATTTAGTTTTTCGTAGTTGGTTCATTTGATACAAAAATACTTAACAGTTGCAGGGTTAATGTCATTGTAATAATTTCATAGTAATCAGTTTCAAGAGTTGTCCCAAAATATATTGTATATTTTCAATATTTTCATCAAATTGTGTTTCAAAAATGCTTATTACCCTTAGGAAACTGGAAATCCTTAGTATATTATTCAAACCCAGTGCCATGTAATTCTTTGAATAAGCCCTCAAAATTATTTGTGTTATTAGCAAATCGATTAGTACCCTCATACCTTAATACAAGTTCATACTTCGCCCTCGTCAACCCACATCACTCAGTGGTTTTCTAACACACGTGAGTACTGTCTAGAGTATAAAACAATCTCTACGTTATGGGCGCACCAAAAGTGTGACATTCTTCCTATTTATGTGAAAACTTATGTGATTACAGATTTCGAGTTGCTTGCATGTTCTTTCCTATCGATATCTTCACAATGTACACACTACGTAACACTACGAATAAGCCACAGTATATCCGTCGATCCATGCGTCCACATATTCCAACTTTGGTTTGTTGGCTTACATGTCAAACACTACTCCAACCGGTCGTAAACTGCACGATTCTATTGCCTGCCAAGAGGCGAATGAGAGAATTATCACTTATTTTCACTTTGTCCAACTGATGTGCTGGCTGGAGAATTCCACCAGCAATATAAGGTTTCAAACGGGCTAGGTTGTCAGTGTTTATGGCGAAAAAGGACCAAGCGTATGCTTCGTGCTTCAAAGTTGAAGCTTGGAAGCAAACTACAATGCTTCCTTGTACTTTATATCAATGATGAAACAAATGGATGAACGAACGCACACAGCACCGACTTAATGCCTGTCATTGCGGATTCCTATAGTTGTGAGTTTACTGCAAAGAAGAAGAAAAACTTAAATTCTTATGCAATTCTAAAGGATTATCGAAGGATTCACAGTCAGCAATAATGGGTGCAAAAGTATCACATCAGCAGGAACAGTAACGTAAGAAGGCACAGCGTATAACTAAAGCAAAGTTGTATTGTTGTTATGTATAAGTGTGTTTATGTGTGTGTTTTTTCGTGAAGGGGTGGCCAGATGCAGAGCAAATCTGTGTGGGTGGTTTGAATTGAATTGCTGTGGTCTGATTCGCTTAATACCAAATGTCGCCTCAAATAGAATGACAATCTCGAAACCACTTGGCTGGGTTTTTTATTGTACAGTGACAGACAGACCAGAAGACAGTTAGTTAGCCAACCAAGCATTCAGCTGAACGTTAGTCGTCCGTCTTTGAATTGCATTTTACTATGTATTAAAACAGTAGTAGCCAAGGCATTGGATAACAAAGGAGGTGGAATGCTTATCAAACCAGGCGACTATGACTTAACTTGATACAATTGACAGTGGATTTAATATTCATTATTTGTTTCTTCCGAAGCAATACAATATGAACGTATCAACATATCATACAAGATACATATCTATTAATAACATGATCGACAGGACACGATAATTTGATATTTAAATTAAAAAAAAAACTATAATTATTTCAGAATATATAAAATCAATAAATTGCAGCAATTTACAGCTATCGTCTTGAAATTGAAAAAATAATTTCACATTTGAATATTAAATTTCAATGACATGTTATGACATGCTTTAATTGTTTATATGAGCTGAGAATATTGTTATGAGTTTCTACACCCCCAAAAAGGGGGAATTTTGTATGGGAGCTCGAAGTAGTTTTTGTCAGTTTTTCAGCTCAGACAGTTAGAAATCCCTAAAAAGAGGAAGTTTGTCAGGAAAGTGGGATTAGTTTTTGACCGATCTTGAACTTAACCATTGCTTAGAACATAACTTCCGTTTGATATATAGAAGCTTTCAAATCAAATTTCAGCTTCGTGATCTTTAACTACCGCTGTAAACGCGGGGACAGACAGACAGGAACCTCAAACCAGTACAGAAATTTCAGTCAGGTAAACTGACTGATAAATACCATCACCCAATATAAGATATTGTTGAAGTCTTGAGTTATTGAAATTAAAAGATTATGTATAATTTCCCCCCTGCTTGTGGTGCACAATCGTCCAAAACTTTACTTATTTGTGTAGGGGGTGTAGGTGCCGGTTTGGAATTTATGTGAGAAATATTAATTTTTCAAAAAAAAATTAATTTTTATAGGGGGTATCAAAAGGGATGAACCGATACAGTCCTTATTCATTCCTGACTCAAATTTTCATACGTACAACTTACGAATAATTTGACTGAATTCAGTGCACTTACAAAAAAAGATATGTATGTAAGACTATGGGGGTGAGTTTGGTCCCTTGTATGGGAGGTACCAGAAGGGGTGTGTCAAATAGTTAGGTTTTTCTGAGGTTTGGCCTCCAACACAATATAAATTAACCGACTAATTTTCATTACCCCTCAAATGTCCGTTTGGAAGTTATGGAAGAATTATTAATGTTCCAAAAAAAGGTAATTTTGTATGGGAGGTACCAGAAGGGGTGACCCGATATAGTCCATATTCACTCCTGATTCATATTTTCATAAGCGTACAAATTACTCATAATTTGACTGAATTCAGTGTACTTAGAAAAAAGATATGTTTGTAAGACCATGGGGGTGAGTTCGGTCATTTGTATGGGAGGTACCAGAAGGGGTGTGTCAAATAGTTAGGTTTTCTAGGGTTTTGCCTCCTATAATAACATAAATTAATCGACCAATTTTCATTACCCCCCAAAAGTCCGTTTGGAAGTTATAGGAGAAATATTAATTTTCCAAAAATAGGTAATTTTGTATGGGAGGTACCAGAAGGCGTGAACTGATATAGTCCATATTCATACCTGAGTCTAATTTTCTTAACCAAACATCATACGCAAAATTTGAGTGATCTCAGTTCACTTACAAAAAAGATATGTATGTAAAACTATAAGGGTCAATTCGGTATGGGAGGTACCAGAAGGGGTGTGTCTAATAGTTAAGTTTTCTGGGGCTTTGCCTCCTATAATAACATAAATTAATCGACCAATTTTCATTACCCCCCAAGAGTCCGTTTGTAAGTTATAGGAGAAATATTAATTTTCCAAAAATAGGTTGTTTTGTATGGGAGGTACTAGAAGGCGTAAACCGATATAGTCCATATTTATCCCTGAGTCCTATTTTCATAAGCGAACATCATACTCAAAATTTGAGTAAATTAAGTTTACTTGCAAAAAAGGTATGTATGTAAAACTATAATGGTCAATTAGGTCATTTGTATGGGAGGTACCAGAAGGGGTATGGCAAAGGTTTCGGTTTTCTTAGGGTTTGTCTACTATTGCAAGATAAATAATCTGACCAAATTTAATTATCTTCCGATGGTCTGTTTGCCAGCTATGGAAAAAATTTTAATTATCTAAAAATAGGTAATTTTGTATGGGAGGTACCAGAAGGGGTGGGGCTATTTTGCCCATTTACAATACCATAAGTTCGATTCGAAAATATTAATACTGGTCAATTTTCATACCGATCCGTTAAGGTTTACTCGAGTTATCCTGCTGACCAGCCATCCAGCCAGACAGAGAGACGGACATAGCCCATTCTTCTTAAAAAGTTCTGAAACGAATTTGGTCTTAAGATACTTGGGGTCTAACTCGTTTCCTTTAATGCGTTACACTTTTTTTTGTATCAAATGATATATACCCTCATCCCTAAGGGTAATGGTATAAAAAGAGGTAGTTTGTCAGAGAGGTGAAAGTAGTTTTGTCCGATCTCGCTCATCTTAAAACTTAACCTCAGATTGAATGTTTAGCAATGGCTTCAAAAGTGCTATTGACCTCCGCTCCACAAATTAAAATAAAACGTTGGTATGCTTTGCTACACGAGATCGTAAAGACACTGCTTATGCAGAATCCAGTAAACGTCCAAATAAGGCGTTAATATCATAAAATATTGAAAAAAAATCCACAAAACCTTTTCAAATGATCACTAAGTTGCCAAATCGACCTCATATTTCTATGCCCTTCTGTTGTATATGTACATCATTCCAAACCAATGTGCGATAGATCGTCCTGTCAAACACTTACATAGTCAGGTGTATTTTACAACATTGATAAGATTTCGTCGTTGCTGTCCAATTTTTCTACTAAATTTTAAAAAGCATAAGCATTTCTCCTATCCGTTGTTGTATTTTGTTGGATGCAACATTTGATTCCCGTTATATGACAAAACGAAATGCTAGTAAGAAAGAAAGTTATCACATGGCGATGCAACCAACATTACTTTGTTGTTTTTTTATTTAGTTTTCTGTTTTGTCAATTTTCACAATTCCATTTAGTCTCTGTTGGTAATTGAAAAACAAATAAATTATTTATTAGACAGACAAAAGACCAAGAATTGGTTTTGCACAATTTATGGTTATTGCAAATATATCTGGGCACATAACATATCTATAACTTTTGCTAGAGAGAAAGTAAATTGCCAATCGATGGTTGCAATGGCTAACAAGATAAAAGCATTTAAATAATAAATATCTGGGATAGATGATAGGATGAATTACAGCAAACCCAATGCGTTTATTGTTTTGAAGGATTATACATTTTTCAAATATCCATCAACTTTGAATTTATAAGAAACTTTAAATTTAGAAAATTTCCATAAATTACCTGAATATAGTATCATTAACCACTGATAACGAATAACCGACCTAACTTGATCTTTAATTTGAATTTCCAATTGCTGGCCACATATAATAATATCCATTTATATTTCCAACCATTTATATTTATATAATTATACCATTATGGCAAATATTCCTAATTTTACAGGAAGTTTTTTTTAACTTCATAATGACAAATAAAGATTTTTATACCCTCACCCTTAGGGATGAGGTAATATATCAATTGATACGAGAACACGTCTTACGATTTAAAGGTGACGAGTTAGACCCCAAGTAATATAAGACCAAATTCTTTTTTGGGACTTTTTAAGACGATTGAGCTATGTCCATCTGTCTGGCTGGCTGGATTGCTGATGGGTAGGATAACTTGAGTATAGCTGAACCGATCACTATGAAAATTTATTAATATTAATATTGGGGGAGTGTGATGCAAGGTAAAGCATCTGATCGGTTTAACTTTACGTGGTGACGCATGAGAACGAGCTCTTGACACTCGTCAGAGGTCGGCTGACTGTGAGAGGCGAAATCTAAACCAAAATGTTGACGATCACCGTAAACGAATTAAGGACCATGATATGAGGATATGCACCTATAATGCTAGAACACTGTATAGACCAGGTGCCTCCATTCAACTGGCGGAAGTCCTCAAAGAATATAAGGCATCTACTATAGTGGCCATGCGGACAAGCACGAGTTTGGATGTGGATTTGTGGTTGGCAAGAGATTACGACGACTAGTCTCACGTTTTAACCAGGTGTGTGAACGAATAGAGTCAGAACAAACTTCATCCGTATAACACTTATATGTGCCTATGCTTCCACTGAAAAGAATAGCAAATGACATCAAAATTGTACTAGGAGATTTTAATGCTACAAAAAGGCAGGCCTACCATAGAAGAATTCAGTCTGCACACCGAAACTTCGAACAATGGCATTAAAATGATTAATTTCTCTGCGGCAAGAAATATGGTAGATAGCAGCACTAGATTTGACCAGAAAAATATTCATAAGCCAAAATGCTTATCTTCAGATCAATTAACAAGGAATCAGATTGACCACGAGGTAGTCGATGAAAGGCACGCATCAAGTGTATTGGACGTACGAGCGATCAGGGGTTCGAACATTGACTCCGATCACCACAGTACCGCAGTTAAGGTGGGCACATGGCTATGCATGGCGAAAAACGTACGTAACCAGGCAAACATCGGACAGGACATCGATTACTGAGGACCACAGAAGTAGCGGACGCACACCCCAACTACCCAACTTAACTGCTACGGAATGCTTCAACCCCTGATAATATTACCTCGCAGTGGCAATATATAGCCAACTCAATAGAACGGACTGCGAGAAGCGTACTTGGGTATCTTAAGATGATGCCTTGTACGACAATGAATGTTGCAATGCCACGAGATAGACGGATGCTGCATATAGGGCGACTTCTGCATTGCAATGGAAACGCTAGCTGGTCATGAACGGCACAGGCAGAAGAGACAAGAGGCAACTCGTCTCTTTAGACGGGGAAGCCCGAAAATTCTACCAGGGAGTATAGACGAGAATGCGTGGTACAGGGTTGACCTCCTGCAAGGACAGCGAGGACAAGACAGATCACCCGAGAAGACCCCGCTCCGATCCATGATGATGGTATTAACCGTCAAACTCCAAAACGGTGCGAGATACGTGTGGCAATATCCCGCCTTAAAAATAACAAAGCGGCTGGAGCCGACGGTCTCTCTGCTGAATTGTTTAAGGCAGGTGGGGAAGACCTGATTAGGAGCAGGCATCAGCTCATGGAGAACATCTGGCTAGAAGAAAACATGCCCGGGGATTGAAGTCTCAGTCTGCTATATCCCACATATAAGAAAGGAGATCGTAATGAATGTAAGAACTGCCGTGGAATAAGCCTATTACCAATTGCGTACAAGGTCCTTTCAAGCATATTGTGTGAACGTCTAAAGCCAATTGTAGAAAAACTATTTGAACCTTATCAGTGCGGCTTTAGACCTGGTAAATCTACGACGGGCAGATGTACCTCGGGTAATACCAAATTCTCGATTAAGTTTGGTAAGGATTACTCTGAACCATTGAACAGGGTGATAGGTTGTCCTGTACACTATTTAATATAGTTATGGAGGAGGCTGGTGCCAACATGTCTGGCACCATATTCCACATGCCACTAGCCTATGCCGATGACATAGACGTCATTGGCCGAAATCTGCGGGACGTTACTGCAGTTTTCTCATCACCTGAAAAGTATTCAACAAAAATGGGTATAGCGTTCAACAAGGATTTCGAAGAATAAAGAGTCCTCTCGGTGGAGACGCACTGAAAGCTTTGACAATTATTGTTTTGAGGTACTAGATGAATTTACCTATCTCGGATCTTCCTTCAATAAGAAAAATAGTGTCAGCCAAGAAATCAAGCGAAGAATATTGGTTGCCAATAGGTGTTTAACGGCAGCACTTAAGCAATACCACCATATCTCGGAATTCTAAGAAACAGCTATATCAGGTGTTAATTTTACGCGTTCGGTTGTATGATACCCAATCGCGTGTGCTTAAGATAACGGACATACAAAACCTGGGAAAAATATATGGACCTAGCAGGGAGACCCAAACTTCGTTGAAAGGACCAAGTGGTTAGTAACGTACCACCATCTGGGAGGACTAACTGGAGAACGCACGTAGAAGAACGAAGCGTGTGGAATTCTCATTAATTCTTCAGGCTTCTACATTATGAACCACGTTCGTAAGTTGTAATGGACCACTTAAGTAAGTAAGTAAGCAAATTCGTGAGCTAATAAAAACAAAATGTTTTTTGAATAAACACAAATTAATTAGAAAATTATTGTAATTTCCTTTTATAATGATAATATTGGTATGGTTCAATTATGTATGGAAGAAAATATCGGCCATATGGCCGCCGCGCTCTCAGCGGCACATTTGATGGTCCAAATTTTCGATGACGCTAAGGCATAATTGAGGTTATATGCAGTCAATGTGCCGAATTCTTTAGCTCTTGAATTGTTGCTGGCTTATCAAAGAACACCTTTTCCTTCAAATAACCCCAAACAAAGAATTCCAACGGTGTCAAATCACATGATCTTGGCGACCAATTGACATGGCCACCACGTGAGATAACACGGCCATTGAATTTGTCGCGCAAAAGAGTCTTTGTTTCGTTAGCTGTGTGGCAAGTGGCACCGTCCTGTTGAAACCACATATCGCCCACATTCACATCTTCTAATTCGGGCCATAAAAAGTTCGTTATCATCTCACGATATCGAACACCATTTTCAGTAACCGCCTGAGCGGCTTCATTTAGGAAAATATACGACCCGATGATGCCGCCAGCCCATAAACTGCACCAAACAGTCACTCATTGTGGGTGCATTGGTTTTTTGACAATCACTCTTGGATTATCGTTCGCCCAAATGCGGCAATTGAAAAATCCACTGAGGTGAAAATGTGCCTTATCAATGAAGATGATTTTCTTCGAAAACTTATCATCCACTGTTGCCATATCTTGCCGCCATTCTGACCATTGACGACGTTTGTAAATGCAAGTCTTTATGCAATTTGTTCATCAACGACGAGCGTGCGAGTTGCAATTGTTGGGCACGACGCACAGTGGCCCAAACGGACAATCTAGCGGGATTTAAGTCGAATTTCAATTTTTGAAAATGCCGAGTTTCTTTGTTTTCTTTTAATTGACAACACTTGTAAGAACATGTAAAAGCTTTTGCAAGAGCATTAAGGTGCATTTCTGATCTGCTGCGAGCCTTCAAAGTGAGTAAATTTTTAACACGTTGTCCGCAAAGATTTGACAGCAATTTTAGACTTCTCTTGGTTGATCAAAATTACAAACAAATTATACTTTATTGAGTCAATATCTTTTTTTCTCATTCACAGAAGGTATGTAGTAAATATAAATTATATGTTTGTGATCCGTCTTCCCATGTGTACAAAAACCAGAACAGAAATTTCAGTCAGTTGAACTGACTGATAAATACCATCACCCAATATAAGATATTGTTCAAGTCTTGAGTTATTGAAATTAACCGATTTGTAATTAAAACCAGTTAGAAAGTTTCAGTCGGGCAACCCAACTTACATTTACCCTTACCCTCAGTAAATCAAATAATTTTCTATTATATTGATATTATTACTCGATTTCTAAAGTGGGCGGAGTGGTACATTTGTATGGGAGGTACGAGAAGGGGTGTGGTTAGGCTTCCAGATTTATTCTCCATTACTTTATCCTGTTATAGCTTTACTAATTACAAAATTTGGGCACGATTGCCTTGGGTGTACTGATATTATTAGTACATCCCTAAAGTGGGCGGAAAGGTACATTTGTATGGAAGGTACCATAAGAGGCGTCGCTAGACTTCCAATTTTTTTCTCCAAAACTTTGCCCTGTTATAACATAACAAAATACAGATTTTGGGCACGATCGTGTCGAGTGTATTGATATTATTACCCTATTTCTAAAGTGGGCGGAGTGGTACATTTGTATGGGAGGTACCAGAAGGGGCGTGTCTAGACTTCCAAATTTTTTCTCCAAAACTTTATCCTGTTATAGCTTTACTAAAAATAGAATTTGGGTACGATCACGTTTAATTCATTGATATTATTTCTCCATCTTTATAGTGGGCGGAAAAGTAGATTTGTATGGGAGGTACCAGAAGGGGCGTGGCTAGGCTTTCAAAATTTCAGACAGACGGACATGGCTCAAACGACTTAAAAAGTCTTGAATCGAATTTGGTTCAAAGAAACCTAGGGTCTAAAGTCACTCCTTCTATGTGTTACACTTTTGGCTCGTATCAAATGATATATACCTTCATCCCTAAGGGTGATGGTATAAAAAATGGTAGAATTAAGCTGTTGTAGCATATATGGTTTCAGAGAGTATACTGATATCTTTGGACTATAACTAACGTCATTCAATCGTACTACTTTACTCAAATTCCCTTTGCACCCCATGAATGAGGTTGTGAATTAATTCTATTTTTAGATTCACAACTAACGGCATCTACTTGTTTATCGACGAATGCGAACGTCACTGTTTGAGAAGCTCGTACTAGACACGCCGATTGACTCTACACTTAATACTGCGAAGTTGCTGTCGACAACATTCGAGGGGAGCCGACAATGAAAAAAATTTTTTTTTTTTTAAAAATGACTGGAGCCAGGTTTGAACCTGCGATCTCCGCATGGTAGTCGCGTGTTCTAACCACTATGCCACGGCCGGTACCAATCAATCGTATTCAAGCTAAATTTAGCATTTATGTATAGTGTGAGTCCTTGTGGTGAAAAATATCTGAAATGATAACCAACTACGACCAACTGTTGGAGATATAAGGAGAAAAGACCCACCACCTCTGGTACCTCCCATACAAAATTACCAATATTTTAAAAAATAAAATTTGTTCAATAACTTCCAAACGGGCAATCGGAGGATGTTGAAATTTGGTCTGTTTAATTATCTTCCAATAGGAAACAAATACTTAGAAAACGAAAGCATTAGCCACAACCCTTCTATTACCTGCCGTACAAATGGCCGAATTTACCCTAATATTGTAAAATACATTTTTTTTGTAGGTACACTGAATTCGGACATATTTTGTTCAAGATATAAGCGTATTGGAATTTGGCTTAGAAATGAATATGGACTATATCGGCCGACCCTTTCTAGTACCTCTCATACTAAATAACAAGACATTTTTTTAGCCGACCAGATCTGGAATCCCGCATTACAGGAGTTTCCGAATCACTAATATACTATACTATCATACCTATTGGCAAGCCTTTGAAGCGAGGAAGAAGAAATTCCGTGATTTATGTCAAAACCATTCCCGTACAGAAAATAGACGTAATACAATGGAAGGTTTCATGAATGGGTTGCTTATTTCATCCGATCCGCTTATAACATCAGTTTTGTGAGAGCTATAGATATAGTTGACCTAGAAAATTTAACTTGAGGGAATAAGTGGTATGGGCGTTAAAAAACTTATGGTTAAATTTTCATTAAAATGTCTCTTCATTTACTAGAGTTATTAATTAAATCCCGCTAGCACAGCTGTTTGACCCACTGTGCGATGACGAGTTGAGGTGCACGGCTCTTCAGCCACACTATTGCGAACAGCAGCAATATTTTCTGCAGTGCGAGCTGTACGCGTATGCACTGGGGTTTTCACATCTCCATCTTTGGCCAAATTTGGTCAAATTTTTGCACTTTTTTCCGATTGTACGTACATTTGGACGTTTAAGCAGTTAAAAGTACATTTAAGGCCTTTACAAGTTTTAACTATTCTCGTTATTACGATTGATTTTAAATACACACAATTTAAAGAAATTCAAGACAAATTCCATAAACATTAGATAGCCCATTACATACAGCAAAACGTTCGCATGTCATGATATAGGCTGTATTTTGTGTCACTAGCATCGATGCTTCCAAAATGGGTGCAAATCTCCAGGCTAGAGTTTTTCTTAGAAACTTGAATTACTAAATTTCTTACAATTATTATTTGCTGGAATTTATTTTTAGTTTCATTTTTCGCAACAGATTGCCATTAACGATTTTTACGGTACCATGGCCACATATGCCCAACCCTGGCAACAAAAATTTTAGTCATAAACTAAGCCTCTATATGTACGAGTATGAGGACCAACACATATACTTACGAACGTTGTTTACGCACACAACAAGAAAGAATTCATATGTTGGTTTGTTGGTATACTTTTTGCAACTTTGGGATTACAAAAGTATGTATGAGCATTTGGGATTTTAGCACAGACTAATTAATGACTTAATAGGCATATAACGAACATTTAACCAAACTCATACACGCTGCGCTCGACACAATGTCACATGGCGCGTGTGTTGTTGCCAAATATTGCTATGGTTTTAGGTAGTATTGTCGTCGTGTATGTAATTATAACTTCAGCAGGAAATTAAATTATTGTCAGGAAACTGGGCTAAATAAGGTAAATAAATGGTATCATCCAGAAAATTAACAGTTTTTTGTTTCATCTTGTTTTTACATTGGATACTTTCATGTTAATACCGTCAAGCAATTAATAGTTGAAGTAGTAAAATAGTTACTATGGTAAGATTTTTATGACAGCTTATATAGTTTCATTACAATGTTAATTTTACTCGTAAATGGTTATTGTTTGTCTTTTGAAATTTTTTTTATACTGTCCCTTAATTGTGCAGTAAAATTATATTTTGTTATTGCTTAACAAAGTTTTTGGTATAATATATGATGTAATTGTCTATCTATTTTAATATCTACCAGTCCAGGGATTAACAAACAATGATTCAAAAAACTACTACGAATATTACAAATTACGGGTTTAATATAATGCTAGCGGAAGAAAGACCAACGACATTGTCCAAAATTCTCATTACGGACCAACTTCAGAATAGCAGTAAGTAAAATTGTACGCATAACTAGAATGCCAGAAATGAATATCCTTCAGTTGTCCATTTGAAAGTTATGACAGATATATTAGTTTTCGAAAAAAAGGAGAGGTAACAGAAGGGGTGGGACTATTATGCCCATTTGCAATCACATTACTTCATTTTGGAATATATTAATACTGGTTTATTTCACAGGAATCAGTTAAGGTGTACTCGAGTTATTCTGCCCATCAGCCATCCAGCCACCCGAACAGTCCTTAAACGAATTTGGTCCTAAGATACTTGGGGTCTAACACGTCTCCTTCGATGGTTTACACTGAGCATTATGAGAACTTACTAGTACTAATAATTCCCAAGGAATTGTGAATAGGCAGAATAGCCTTATCACTTCTGGTACCACCTACACAAAATAACCTATTTTTGGAAAAAAATATATATATCAATAACTTCCAAATGAACAACAGAAGGACATTGAAACTTCTAAAACCAGAAAACCCTCAGAAAGCCAAACACTTGCCACAACTATTCTGGAACCTCCCACATATATTTATATCCATAACTTCCAAATGAACAACAGAAGGACATTGAAACTTCTAAAACCAGAAAACCCTCAGAAACCCAAACACTTGCCATACCCCTTCTGGAACCTCCCACACAAATAACCGAATCGACCCTCATAGTTCTACATGCATATCTTTTCTGTAAGTACACTGCGTTCAGTCATATTTTTCGTACGATGTCATATTTTTTTTTGTACACTGTTATTAAAATTTAACTTAGCAATGAGTAAAGACTCTATCGAACGACCCCATGGGGTACATGCGGTGCCCGGACATAACCCCCACGGACATAATCCCCAAAACGATTTTGGGGCCTATGTCCGCGGGGCATAGCGGATTCGCATTCGATTCCCCACCGCATTCGTCCCTCGCTACAATAACAATATTTCAAATTGTTCTCTTCATATGTTGAAATACTAAAAAAAACAACAAATTCGGTCATAATCCCCATTGGGGCTTATGTCCGCTGATTAGTATCGGACATAATCCCCGGAAAACTTGCCGGACATAAGCCCCAAAATCGTTTTGGGGATAATGTCCGTGTGGGGTTATGTCACGGCACCGGTACAAGCCATACAGTATAACCTATTTTTTTTGATAATAAATATTTTATTCCTTAAATTTGGCCATTTAAATATTTCACAGCAATCATAGAAAAGCTGTTAACGTAACTGTAACGTTTTTAACTAGCACAGTGTTATCAGAGACCAAATGGTTAACGATAATAACCTCAAACGAATCATCACTATTTTTACATACAAGAGTTTTCCCTAAGAGCTCATAGATGTTAATTTACTACGCTCACCGTGAAGAATAACATATCACAGTGAAAACACACTCAGTAAAATTTTTAAGAAATCGTTGCAAACGGTATTTATACTAGAATCATTTCTTTTTTAATAGACCTTCTATTTTGTTAATGGTTCCATATATCCGATTATGTACAACATGTTGCACCACAGATTCCGTAGAACAGAAAATGAATAAAACTTATTTTTATACCCTTCACCATGCGCATGAACAGAGTGAAGGGTATATTAATTTTGTACTTCCATTTGTAACGCCCATAAGGAGGAGTGGTAGGTATGACAATATATATATATAAATGATCAGCATCGAAATCTGAGTCGATTTAAAGGTGGCCGTCTGTCCGTCCGTCTGTCCCCGCGATTACAGCCGCAGCTTAAGAGATATCGAGCTGAAATTTGGAATGCAAGCATTTATCCTCAAAGCGGAGGTTAAGTTCTAAGATGAGGTCTGTCCCTGCGATTACAGCCGTAGTTTAAGGGCAATCATGCTGAAATTTTGTATGTGAGCTTCCCTACACTAAGCGGAGGTTGAAAAGTAAGATGAGACCGATCGGTAAAAAACTGCTCCCACCTCCCATACAAAATTCCTCTTTTTGGGGGTATCCGTATGTCAGTCCCCGCGATCACAGCAGTAATTTAAGAGCAATCAAGCTGAAATTTTGTATGCAAGCTTCCCTACACTAAGCGGGGGTTGAGTAGTAAGATGAGACCGATCGGTAAAAAACTACTCCCACCTCCCATACAAAATCCCTCTTTTTGAGGGTGTCAGTATGTCAGTCTCCGCGATTACAGTAGAAATTATAGAGCAATCAAGCTGAAATATTGAATGCAAGCTACCCTACACTAAGCGGAGGTTGAGTAGTAAGATGAGACCGATCGGTAAAAAACTACTCCCACCTCCCATACAAAAGGCCTCTTTTGGGGGTGTCCGTATGTCAGTCCCCACAATAACAGCAGTAGTTTAAGAGCAATCAAGCTGAAATATAGTATGCAAGCTTTTCTGCCCTAAATGGATGTTTAGATCTAAGATGAGACCGATCGGTTAAAAACTACTCTCACCTCCCATACAAACTCTCCCTTTTTGGGGTCTGTCCCTGCGATTGCAGCTGTATTTTAAGAGGTATATAGCTGACATTTTGTACGCAAGATTCAATTTTTAAGCGGAGGCTACTTTCTAAGATAAGAAATGTCGGTCAAAAACTTCTCCCAAACTCTACCTTTTTTGGGGTGTCCGCCTTATTGCCACAGCGATTTCAGCCGTAGGTTAGGAAATATCGAGCTGATATGCAAGCTTTAATCCTATAATAGGAGCATACGGTGTAATATGAGCAATATCAGACGAATACATCTCCCACTTTCCATACAACTCCCCCCTTTTTGGGGTGTCCGTCTGTATGTCCCTGTATTTTATGAGGTTTCGGGCTGAAATTTGGTATGTCCAGAAGCAGCGGTTAAGTTCTAAGATAAGCAACATCGGATTACAACTACTCCCACATCCCAAAAAAATTCCCATTTTTAGGGAGTTACAAAATTCATAAAAATATTCTCTAACTCACCAACTCATAAACTTATCGGAAAATCGAATAAAATCGATACAAAATTATTCTCAAATGGATGTGTGAATCTAAAAGTAACGTATACTTCTTACCAACTCCGCTGTTTTGTAGTAAAAAGTTTAATAAAATATAGTTGTAGTGCAAATAACCAGTTTTACCACCATTTTTACAAATGGTGAAGGGTATCTGAGCGAAGATAACTGCTTTACTAGTTTTTTTTGTTTTGCTGTGATTAGACCTGACCATTATAATTTGTATAGCGATTGCATAAAAACTAGATTCTATTTGTCCGTTTTTGAAACTTTACATCCATCGATGGTATTCGAAATAAGCATTTTTTAGAAGGTATTTATTAAGAAAAACTCAAAAATCAGAGTTAAAATATATTTTGAGTTAGTACCCAATTGTAAACAAATAACATTTCATAAAACAACATATGTGATCCAGTTATGAATCAATTCATTTCATAACATTCAATTTCAAACAAAAATAATTTATTGTGCAATCAAACTTGTTACCTATTATTACACATTCTTAAGTAATTGTTTCTTTGCAACAATAGACTTTGCAAGGTAATTTCATATTCCACAGTAAAATAATTTGTTACAGTGTAAAATACATTTCTAGATGACATACACGAATATTTTGGTTTTTTTTTTGCATATCAACCGGCAGTGAGAATGGGAGATGTAATAAAGTTAGCATCGGCACAACCAAAAGGAGCTTAGAAATTAGAATAGGTGACCACAACAATGATGTAAAATGGAACAAACAAAGACAGTTTTACAACAGAGTAAGCAGTGGACACATAGCTGATTTAAATTTATAAATTTTATAGTTGTTCTTTACGAATGATTAATATTTATGGAGCCTATATTAATCAAATTACTTATACGTAAACTAAAACATCTACATTATATCGGGTCGATCTACAATGTAATGGTGTTCATTTCATAGAACAATTGTCCTCGCTCAACTCACATGTATTCTTACTCTTTTGCTTTCAGTCGTCACTGAAACAGCGACGAATGAACATATGCAGCGGATGTATGCACAAAAAAAATTGTAGCAATGTACGACACATATTTTATAATAATAAAATAAATCTATATATATAACCAGTACAGAAATTTCAGTCAGTTAAACTGACTGATAAATACCATCACCCAATATAATATATTGTTTAAGTCTTGAGTTATTGAAAATAATGGATTTGTAATTAAAACCAGTTAGAAAGTTTCAGTCGGGCAACCCGACTTACATTTACCCTTACCCTCAGTAAAACAAATAATTTTCTATTTTATAGATATTATTACTCGATTTCGAAATTGGGCGGAGTGGTACATTTATATGGGAGGTACGTGAAGGGGTGTGTTTAGGCTCCAGATTTATTCTCCATAACTTTATCCTGTTATAGCTTTACTAAATACAGAATTTGCGCACGATTGCGTTGGGTGTACTGATATTATTACTACATCCCAAAAGTGGGCGGAAAGGTACATTTGTATGGGAGGTACCATAAGGGGCGTGTCTAGACTTCCAATTTTTTCTCCAAAACTTTGTCCTGTTATAATATAACAAAATACAGAATTTGGGCACGATCGTGTCGAGTGTATTGATATTATTACCCTATTTCTAAAGTGGGCGGAGTGGTACATTTGTATGGGAGGTACCAGAAGGGGCGTGTCTAGACTTCCAGATTTTTCTCCAAAACTTTATCCTGCTTAAACTTTACGAAATACAGAATTTGGGCACGACCGCGTTAGGTCTTTTAATAATATTAATCGATTTCTAAAGTGGGCGGTACCAGATGTGTATGGGAGGTACCAGATGGGGCGTGAATAGACTTCCAATTTTTTTCTCTAAAACTTTATCTTGTTATAGCTTTACTCAAAATAGAATTTGGGTACGATCACGTTTAATTTATTGATATTATTTCTCCATCTCTATAGTGGGCGGAAAGGTTGATTTGTATGGGAGGTACCAGTAGGGGCGTGGCTAGGCTTTCAAAATTTTTTCCAAAACTTTATCCTGTTATAGCTTTACTAAATACAGAATGTGGGGACGATCCCGTAGGGTGTATTGATATTATTACTCGATTTCTAAAGTGGGCGGAATGATGTATTTGAATGGGAGGTACCAGAAGGGGCGGGGCCATGTAGCCCATTTTCAATACCGTAAGTAGTTTTGAGAAAATAATAACTCGTGCAAAATTTCAAAACATTTGGTTGCGTCTTTCGAAAGTTATCGTGCGAACCAGCCGGACAGCCACCCGACAGACAGACAGACAGACAGACAGACAGACAGACAGACAGACAGACAGACAGACAGACAGACAGACAGACAGACAGACGGACATGGCTCAAACGACTTAAAAAGTCATGAATCGAATTTGGTTCAAAGAAACCTAGGGTCTAAAGTGACTCCTTCTATGTGTTACACTTTTGGGTCGTATCAAATGATATATACCTTCATCCCTACGGGTGATGGTATAAAAATGGTGGCAAAAATGTATAGTAATTCATCAAATGAGAACGGCTTTTTGCTGAAAAATGCGGAAAATTCCGGAAAAATTCAAAAAGTTTGAATTTGTTTTTTCGACGAAATTCTGCATTTTTTAGTATGATTTAATGAATTTGGACTATGGAGCTGTGAAAAATTTCGGATAATTATTCCAAAATGACTTTTCGAATGGAAAAAAAGACAAATTTTTGGTGGAAAATTCCGGAAAAACTTGGATTTTTCTACAACATTTTGCATTGTATCGTCTGATTTGATAAAATTCGAGATGGAAAAATAGAAAATTTTTGTCGAAAAATTACGGGAAAATGCCAAAAAATTTAATTTTTTTTAGACGAAATTTGGAATTTTATTATATGATTTTGGACGATGTTAATCTGTAATATTTCGGATAAAAGAAAAATTCTTGGTGGAAAACTCGAAATATTTCGTAAAAACTCGAAAAATTTAGAAATCTTTCAAAATCTTATGCATGAGAATAACGCATTGGTCCGATTGTTCAAAACCGCATTGAATACAATGTCATTATCAGAGCAGACAAAAGACCCTCTGGTTGCCATGCAGGACAATTCAATGCTCCCACTATAAATGAAGTCGCAGTGCTAATTGTTGGGAAGAATGTGGAATAACGCTATATTGCTCTCAAGCGTCGGGATGGTAGACAACTGAGGCATGACTCATCCGTCATATGATTCACTTCAATACCCGTTTATGTTCTATCGTGAAGAGGATGGATAGAACAAAAAGTTTGTTTACAAGTCATCACTTCTTTTTCATTTTCCATTTAAGTTCGAATTTTGATCTAGAAATTAACTTCTACTCGAAAACATGTGCGTGCTCATGTGCGGCAGTCTACTATCGAAATTGGAATACAAGCGTCAAATCGTTCGATGTACGATACATTCAAACGTGAATTGCAACGAGATCATGCATTGATCGAGTTGAGCTGACTGAAAGAGTCCGAAAAAATGTGCCGGCATTGAATGCCGGGCAAACGAACGTGTACGTTTCGCTGATGGAGGTTGTTGGCGATGGGACGGGAGGCATTTACTTTTTCGATGCTCCCCCAGGCAAACCATTATTTGCGCTTTGAAGCTGCTGATGAATCTTCTTACGGTTGACAAGCCAACGTTCAGCGAAATTGTTGCGAGAATGCAAAATCATCATTTGGGCTGAATGCAAGATGGCACATAAACGAGTTTTGGAGGCAGTTGACCGAACGATTAAAGATTTACGAGGTGATTCGAGATGATTTGGTGTGGCCATGGTATTTTCGTCAAACGCTTCCCGTCATCCCAAAATCTACTGCTGCTTATGAAATTAACGCATGCCTGAAATCGTCATCATTGTGTTACTGAATTTTCAAGACAGCTACTGGCAATTGGTAACGGCCAAATTCCTGTTAATGCTTCAACTGGATTGATGACGTTTTTGAGTTTGCATCGTCAAAGGAGGAACTCATCCCCAAAGTTTTCCCCGGCATTGCAAAAAATTATAAAAATCTAGATTGGATAAGTGAACGGGCCATACTAGCTGCGAAGAATAAGGTCGTCGATAGCTTGAATGTTATTATTTAAAGTCGAATTGATGAAGAACTGCATTCATACAAATCCATTGACAGTGTGACCAACGAGAGTGAGGCGACCAACTATCTGACAGAATTTTTGAATTCTCAATAAAAGTTTGTGGGATCAATCTCGAGTTTTCCTGCTTTTTTGGGAAAATTCTGGATTTTTTCCACGAAATTTTCCATTGTATCGCTTGATTTGATGAATTCAGACGACGTAAAGGTGGAAAATTAATTGTGATTCTTGGAAAATTTCGGATAATTGTGAAATCTATATGTACAAATATTGTGTTTTGCTCAAATTCTTCTTTTCAATTGTTCGTAATTGGTAGGATTTTTTTTTTAAAATCATTCGGAAAAGTCGGGAAAGTGAAAAAATCGTAAATTGATTTTTGTATGGAATTGTGTTTGCAATTGTTACGGAATGGTTTTTCGAATAGAAAATTCCGGAAAAATGCAAGAAACTTGAATTTTTTTTTTATCGAAATTTTGATTTGATGATTTTGAACGATGTTAAAGTGATAAATTTGGGATAAATATTGGTTGGAGAATTTAACGAGGTACATAATATTTAGATAAAAATACATATATATTGATATCCTATGCAATATTTATCCATTTAATATTTTTTTTAGAAAATGAGTTTACGTGTTAAAAATTAAGTTATCCAATTGGAATGCGGGCTTCCATTCCGTAACGACTTTGTAGTTTTAAAGGGAGAGTTATATGCTTGGCTAATGCCTCATATTAGGCGATCAAACCTTAGATGGCGTACTGTGGATGGTGTTCTGTGCGATGCATTTCGGGAGGCTTGCCGAAATTTAAATGTGCTCGAAAATGGACTCAATGCTCGCCGATGCGACCGTTTCTGCTTCAGCGATCAGCGTCAGTACATTGTTTGCGATCATCGATCATCATCGGTCGGACCCGGCAATCTGCTGTCTACATTTGGGATGCCTGTCTGTCTGTCTGTCTGTCTAATATCAAACAATAATATCAATACACCCAACGGGATCGTACCCAAATTCTGTATTTGGTAAAGCTATAATAGGATAAAATTTTGGAAACAATTTTAAAAGCCTAGCCACGCCCACTAAAGATATGGAGGAATAATATTTATAAATCAAACGTGATCGTACACAAATTATATTTTTAGTAAAGCTATAACAGGATAAAGTTTTGAAGAAAAAAATTGTAAGTCTATCCACGCCCCATCTGGTACCTCCCATACACATCTGGTACCGCCTACTTTAGAAATAGGGTAATAATATCAATACACTCGACAAGATCGTGCCCAAATTCTGAATTTTGTTATGTTATAATAGGACAAAGTTATGGAGTATAAATCTGGAAGCCTAGACACAACCCTTCTCGTACCTCCCATACAAATGTATGTATAAGTAGGTCGGTTTGCCCTACAGAATTTTCTAACTGGTTTTAATTACAAATCGGTTAATTTCAATAACTCAAGACTTAAACAATATATTAGTGGGTGATGGTATTTATCAGTCAGATTATCTGACTGCAATTTCTGTACTGGTTTTATTTAGCTGAGGGTATTTATCAGCCAGTAAACCTCCCTGGAAATTCTGTACTGGTTGGAATTCAATTAAGGAATTTCTAAATATGAAACTAAAACCTTTATATGCACAGAATTTAAGAAAAATTTTCTCAAATAGGAAGCAAGGTGAACCATTTCACCAGGAAGGAAAACAAGTTTATGAAGGGAATTTAAAAGATCACTTATATCATATAATGACAGACTCAAATGTAGCATTTTCCAAAACTACTCTATTATATTTTATTCAATGATTTATAATTTTATTAGTTGTGTCAGCAATTTATTCATTCTGAACAATTTTAACATAGTTTTCAAAAAATAATATTTTCTTTTTCAAAATAAAACTTAACATAATATAACATAACAAATATACTATTATTTATTATCAATAGAACAAAATTACTTAATTGAATGTAAAATTTCCTACTAAAAAAATGCCTTATTTATCAAAATCTCGCTTAACGCTTACTTGTTTCACTGCAACAATGCAGTAATCTGACAAGACCTATTTGACGACAAAAATAACAGTGCATTGAAAACAAATAAGAGAAAGTGACCAAACCATAGAAAATCAACAACAATATGTTTTATTTTTTTTGTTGCGGATTTTGTTTATGCTCTCTTTTCATTAACTTTTATTAAAACGATTGTTGGTACACACCACAGCAACACAATAAAATCATATTGCTTTCTATTTTTATACATACATACATGCCCCACGACCATAACGGGCGGTCATCGTCTCACTAGCATGAATCCGTCGACGCTGCCACCCTCCCTCACTGTGACACGATCTATGCTCGGCTGTTAAGTCCTGCAATCTGTTTTCAGTCAGCAACTTGCGTAAGATTAAAAAAGGGATTACGCATCTCTGTTGCTTTCCTTTCACCGCTTCCGTTTCCAGGCGATTGTGGTTGGTAGTGTATGTAACCTCACAGCGAATCTCATGCATATATATGTATTTTTGACTTTTTATACTGTCACTGTCCCCTGTTCATTCCATTATTCTTTTATTTTGTTCTGTACGTTTATATTAAAGATGGAGAAAAAACATTACGAGTTAAGCTTTGGGTGCTTGTAATAGTATTTTATATGCCCTCTTTTGTGTTTGGTTATTGTTGTTTGTCTTTGTATGTACTAGATTCTCAAATGGAAGAGCAAAGACAACACTTAATAGGTTTTTGAATGCTATTGTTATAAGTATTAACAGGAGTGTGAGTAATTTTAGCAGACTAAAACGAAAAAAAAACAAATTATATAGCCTTCACCGAGTTGGCTTATTAAATCTCATTCCAAGTATAAAAGTTCTTGTTGAACAGTACTTAATTACAGAGGTTTATTCTTTGCAGAATTAATGGGTCAATTTTCATTCTAAAAATTTGGCACATTTTTGATATTTGACACGTGTAAACTGTGCCAGGGATATATTATATTTGAAATACTCCTAAATAAATTACTAACACTATGACACAATTTGAGGGTCATTGTCTCGGGGGTGAACCAAATCAATTTCAAACGATAGCATTTGACCTCAGCAACAAAACCATAAACTCCAACTTGCTCCACTACGTCACAAATATTCAGCATGGGTGGCAGATAGAGGGTTAAAATGTTCCGAGAAAATATTCCCCGGAAAGTTTTAATGTAGGTCTCTGAAGACATGAACTAACCCAAATTTATTTTTACACATGATTTTTCAATTTTTTTGTTTAACTTTTGACCAAAAAAATCAAACTATAAACCAATGTAATCAAAAATTGTGACGTAGTGGAGCAAAATGGAGTTTAGGGTTTTGTTATTGAGGCTAAATGCGTTTGTTTGATATCGGATTGGTTCACTCCCGAAAAAGTGTGTTGCACTGTTTGCTCAAAAATTGATTTTTTAACGTTCCATTAACATTTCATTTTGTTTTTATTATGGAACCTTTGACTCATAGAGACTATTTGTCTTCGGTGACTCATAGTGAAATTTCCGGAGAATATTTCTATCGAAGATTCTAAGCCACGACCTCCGTTCAAAATTGACTTTTAAACAGTTTTTTCCAAATTGGGTCAAAAATTACCCATACGGGTGTGAGCTAGAGTGTTAAGGTTTTCCGTGAAAAGTTTCCCCTGATTGTTTTAATATAGGTCTCTGAAGACAAGAAATACGCTAAAAGTATTTTTATAGATGATTTTTCATATTCTTTGAATCGACTTTTGACCAAAAAAATCGAACTTCAAACCACTGTAAAATTAGACTGTACTAGTACATCAATTTAGACGAAAAACTAACGAATTTAACGTGGACTAGCATAATTTTCAACAACACCACGTGACTATCATGCTGGAGATCCATGGTTCAATTCCGGTCTTAGTCAGCATAAGCTTCTTAAATATTTGACGTTCGCATTCGTGTATACACAAGAAGGTGCCATTTGTTGTGAATCTATATATTGATAACTGCAGAAGCTATCCTATACCTCATTCATGGGGTGTAAATGGAAAATAAGTAAGTAAGTAAGCCTACTCTTTTATGATGGCGACCCACCACACATTTTTGATTAGCATATCTTAAATCTAATCCAATTCACAAACAAATATGCTAAAAGCTCAATATTTGTAATAACCCAGTAGGAATTTGCTGGAACACGGAGTCGGTAATGTATTCAGGAATTTGGTGACAGGAATATTAAAATGTCACTAACTTTGCACTTTGTATTTTTTATACAAATGGTAGCCTTTCCATGGTTTCGTTTTCTAATTAGGTTGGATAACAGTTTGCTTACAACCCAATACAACTAATAAGCCAAAACGGAGGATAACTTGCCCAATGTTAAAATTACTTTGTATAGTAGTAGAAAGCGAAACTGTTTCTCATTCAGGTTACATTTTCCATAGGTCTGCAGTCATCCTGCTCTATATATGTATACTAGCTGACCCGGCAAACGTTGTTCTGCCACACAACTTTGGACCCGGCAAACTTCGTCTCGCTCCTAAGGTAACGCCTTTGTATAATAGTAAAACACAGATAGTTCAAGTTTTAATCTGATTTACTTGAATTTAATCGAAATCTGTGAAGAGCGATCTGATATACATTGTTTTCCGATTTGTTTCCGGCGTAAAAACAAACAATGAAGACTGTTTGCCAACACGCAAACAAACAACGCACAGCTGACCCTGTAAAAAGCAGGGAAATTCGAGGTTGATTCCACAAATTTCCAATGATTGGCCTTACGATTTATTGATTGTTATCGCAAAAGCCAATCGAATGGGGAGTTGAATTGGAAGGGAAGATCGGTTGGAATAATAGATTCGAGGGATAAGGACCTTCTCTCCTTTGCATATGCCTTTGATGATCGTCGCTTTAATTACAATTCCGGATGATTCATGATCGATCCCACCTTCAGCTGCAAATTATGCACAACTGGCACATCTAGAGAGTTCAAAAATTCTGTCGAATAGTTGGTTGCCTCATTCTCGATAAATGACCTCGAAAATTTTTCATCGTTAGGTCATCTGCCTCCAATGCTCGTTTATGCGCCATCGTGCATTAATTCCAAATAATGATTAAGCATTCTCGCAACAATTTCGCTACACGTTGTGTTGTCAACCGTAAGAAGAAAGCGGAATGTGCAGTTCGATTGTGGAAGCAATACCAAAGTATGCAACAGCTAACTTAATTGCGATCATGACGGAATTGTTACTAGAATCAAAGAAATTACGAATCTCTTGCCTGTCCAACCGGCATCATCGAGAAAGTAAATGTTTCCGTTCCAATGTCAACAACTTTCATCATTGAATCGTACACATTCGTTTGCTCGGCAGTTAAGAGCGCCACATTTGTTCGGACTCTTTCAGTCAGCTCAACTCGATCAAAGTCTTGTTCTTGTTGCAATTCGCGATTGATTGCATCATGCATTGAACGATTTTGCGCTGGTATTCCCAATTTCGACAGTAGACTGCCACACATTAGCACGCAAATGTCTTTGATCAGAAGATAATTTCAAGATCGAAATTGGATGTTGGCGTCCAACTCTGTGCAAATGTCGTCAGCCATTTCGTCCAACTTGTCCACCATCCCGAAGCTTGAGAACAATTCCGTCTTCATTTATAGAGGGAGCATTGAATTGTCTTACATGGCATCCAAATGGTCTCTTGTCTTCTCTGATAATGATTTTATGGACGTCATAATGCATTGTATTCAATGTGGTTTTGAACAATCAGACCAATGCATTATGCTTATGCAGAAGATTTTAAAATTGTTCTACCATTTAGCATTCAATATTTTAACATAATAAATTTCACAATATTCCGAAATTTTTCAAGCATCATAACGAATTTTTCTTCTTTACATCGTCTAAAATCATCAAATCAAGCGATACAATGAAAAACTTCGTCGAAAAAATCATAAAATTTAGATTTTTTCCGGAATTTTCCGAGGTTTCCACCAAGAATTTTCTAATTTTCCATTCGAAAAGTCATTTCGGAATAATTATCCGAATTTTTCACAATTATATCATTCAAAATTATCAAAACTTACAATAAAATGTAAAATTTCGTCGAACAAAAACGTATATTTTTGGAATTTTTCCATAATTTTTCAACCAAAATTTTCTATTTTTCCAATCGAAAAGCCACAACGAAACAATTACACACAAAATGTAATACAAAAATTCAATTTGCGGTGCAAAATGTTTCCGAAAAAATCCAAATTTTCGAGTTTTTCCTGAATTTTCCGAGTTTTCCACCGAGAATTTTTCTATTGTCCCATTCGGAAAGTCATTTCGGAATAATTATCCGATATTTTTCACTGTTACATCGTCCAAAACTATAAAGTCGCACGACAATATGCAAAATTTCGCAAAAAAACAATTTTTAATTTTTCGACTTTTTCCGCATTTTTCAACAAAAATTTTCCATTTTTCTATTCGAAAAGCCATTCTGTAACAATTGCACACAAAATTCCATACAAAAAGGCAATTTTCGATTTTTCCAATTTTCCGATTTTCCGGAAGATTTTCCCAAAATTTTCTTTCACATAAACCTTCTCCTGGCAATAACGAACAACTGAAAAAAAATTTTAGCAAAATCGACCCAGCCGTTCTCAATTGATGAATTACTATACATTTTTGCCACCATTTTTATATATATAGATTATGCATTTCCTAGTATCCCAATATGCATCCATATATGCAACTTATTACCTCACAACAGTATCTTGTAATTGTTTAAGGAATATAAGAGAAGTAGAAAATTATTAAGAGGTGGCGCTGTTGCCGGTGATAATATATGTTGCAGTTCACGTATGAGTAATATGATTAATATGGCCTTCACAAATATTAATTATTCGTAAAGGACAACTCTAAAATTTAACTTAATATATGCCTACAAGTACAGAAATTTCAGTCAGGCAAACTGAGTGAAAAATGCACTCACCCTATGTATGATACTTCTAAAGGCTTGAGCTATTGAAACTAACCGATTTTAAATAGAAATTACAGTCGAAACTCTCTATAACGAACTTCTATATAACGAAGTTTTCTTTATTGCGAAGCAATTATAAGAACACTGTGTTTTGGTTCTACTTTGAGTGTATTATAATCTCCATATTACGAATTTCCCTTTAGCGAATATTTCCTTATAACGAAGCATTTTTGCGACCGTAACTTCAAGATTTAAGCGTTTTCAATCTCCATATAACGAATTTATTCAAATAGTAGGCAAAACCGAACGCACGCACACAAAAAAAGTTGCTCTGTGTGTACTTTGATGCTTTGAATCGTTTATTTACCATCAAATCGAAAGTGTGTTTGGGGAACCACCGAACTATGCAAGTGACATCATTACCATCCCTCACATTTCTTGCAGTCGCTATCAGTTTGCCTTTGCATATCGTGATATGTACTGTTTTAACTTCTCTAAATATATTAGAAAATTATATTGAAGAAGAAAAGTGGAAAAATTTACTTCAACTGACTACTACAAATAAAAAATGTTAAAAGGAACAAAATTGTTTTTCTTTTCTATATAGCGAATTTTCTTTATAGCGAAGTAAATAGCCAGTCCCTTGGAATTCGTTATAGGGATTTTCGACTGTATTATTAAGTTCTATTTATTATTTGCCTGTTAACGGTTGGAGATAGGAATTTCGGTCGTCAGATCAGTGGTTTACAGACACGTAGGAAACATGTTAAGAAGTTTACAGTGTTAATAAATTTGTCAACAAATGTAAAATGTTCATTTCATTATGGGGGCAATTTCGGTCATTTTTAAGGATGGTACTGAAAGGGGTGAGTCAATGGGATTATTTTACTATGGATTTGACTACTTTGTATTAAAGGTACCAGAAGAAGTCAGCCGCTTTGTCTACCAACGGGTACGCCCTATAATATTTTTTGCTCATGTCTGATTTGACAGATAATTAGTTTTATCTATCCGCTGAACGAATATGGATGTGCATACGCATGAACAACGCTTGGAAATATTGCGACATTACTTTGAAAATCATGGTAATGTTGCAGAATGTGTGCGAATGTTCGTTATCTTGTAAAAAAGTGAAAGAAACTGGCATCCTCATCGATAAGCCAAAGCGTGAAAAGCCAAAAACAGTGCGTATACCCGAGAATATTGCTGCTGTGGCAGAATGTGTGTCATTAAAATCAATTCACTGTCGTTCTCAACAATTGAACATTTCGGAGACATCATTGAGACGAATTTTGGATAAAGACCTCGGTAGGACGCTATACACTATACACGCTATTGCATCGTGGGATTGGACGTGCAGATAGCAGCCGTATTACCAATCTAGGAGACGAGGGTTAGCAACCCACATCTTCCGAAAACTAAATTGCGAAAATCCATAGCGTCTGTTCCTTATTGGGCGGCTTCCTGGTCAGCGTCTGCCTCAGAATGAGCGGCTGAAATGTTTCCTGGCAGTAGGAATAAAATGCAGAACCTGGTGGGCTGAGCTTGCCACCCGCCACCCGTATAATGGCAGTGAATAAAATGAGAAATAAGAGAAAAAGAAACCCCCAAAATGTTGACGACCACCGCAAACGTTTTAAGGACCATGATTTGAGAATATGCACTTGGAATGTTAGAACTCTTTACCGACCAGGTGCCTCTATTCAACTGGCGGATGTTCTCGAAGAGTATAAGGCTGATATTACTGCTATACAGGAAATTCGTTGGACTGGATATGGATGCTCGCGGATGAGGATGTGTGACGTGTACTACAGCTGCCACGCGGAAAAGCATGAGTTTGGTTGTGGATTTGTGGTCGGCAAGAGACTACGACACCTGGTCTCTAGGTTTACTCCTATCAGTGAACGAATCGCCACCATAAGACTAAAGGCAAAATTTTTCTACATCACGCTGATATGTGCTCATGCTCCGACGGAGGAGAAAAGTGACGAGGTCAAAGACGAATTCTACGCCCAACTTGAAGAAACATTTGACCGTAGCCTGGGTTATGATGTTAAAATCGTGCTGGGAGATTTTAATGCCAAAATAGGCCGGCAGAATGTCGTTAGCCCAACAGTCGTAAAATTTACCCTGCATACTGACACGCCGCCAAACGGAATCATACTGATTGATTTCTCTGCAGGAAGGAACATGGTAATTAGCAGCACACGATTTGACCACAAAAACATTCACAAAGCAACGTGGATATCTCCCGATCAAGTAACGAGAAACCAAATTGATCACGTGGTAATCGATGGAAGGCACGCGTCAAGTATCTTAGACGTACGAGTGATCAGAGGTGCGAACATCAACTCGGACCACCACCTCACTGCAGTGAAGGTGCGTACTAGGCTAAGCAGAGCGAAAACCCTGCGTAACCAGGCACAGAGAAAGCTGGACATCGCTAAACTGCAGACCGCGGAGATAGCCAACGCCTATTCTGACCAACTCACTCAACTACTACTTGATGCTCCAACACCCGAAAATACTAGCGCGCAATGCCAACATATTGCCCACTCGATGGAAAGGACTGCGCGGTCCGTACTGGGGTATGTGAAGCCCTTTAACGATAATGCCTGGTACGATGACGAATGCCGCGATGCCACCCGGGAACAAGGTGCTGCATACAGGGCCAAACTGCAGCCAATGGCAACGCGAGCTGTTCATGAAAAGTATAGGGAGAAGAGGCGGGAGGCGACTCGACTCTTCAGGCGAAAAAAACGAGAGCTTAACCCTAGAAGGGTAATCATATTTTACACACACTAAGGGTAACCTTCGTCGAATCGACGAAGTCCTATTTAACTTGGAAATTCTTAGCAAAAAATCTAGCGTATCAGTCCGAAACGTCATATTTAATCAATTACAACCTCTATCGAAGAAGAAAACACAAAAACTGTATATTTTAAAAGCTATTTGGTTTATTTTCGAGCATGTCTCTATTTAGCCCATTTTTTTGGTCTCAAGTAGTTACTAGTATTTAGATAGTTCTTTAGTATAAAATAAATAAGACATGGCATCTTAACTTGTGGAAAAAAATTTACAATACTCTTAATTTTATCAATTAAAACAAAAAACACTTCGAAAAATTATTTCTTTGTTTAGTAGACACAAGTTAGAATTTGTGCTTCCCACATACAGGTATAACAAAAATTTTTTTTTGCATTTTTCTTTTTTCGCAAGAACAATTTTTACAAAATTAGCGTTTTTTTGTTTTTCTTTTTCGTTTCCAACATTCGACAATTTTTTTCTTCTATTATTGATTAAAGAGACTCAAAAAGGCCAGAATTTATTTATTCAAAAACTCGTGTCGTTGAACGGGATTCTCAATTTCAACATTCTTCTAATTTAGAATTTCGTCCAAAATATCATCGCATTTGAATTGTTAGAAGTACGATAAGGGGTTAGTTCGGCCAATAGCTTCACTAGTCGGTTCTCACCTTTGATGCAATATATTTATTCCATGCCTTAAATCATTTTCTTTTTAGTGGACCAACAATTTTATTTGTTTCCCACGAATTGTTTTTTTTACACATTATTAGTAATTTCGGAACAAATTTAGTGGTTCACGATTATTTTCATCACCCGAATCTGGTATAATATCGTCATCGCAGTCGTACTCCTCCTCATGCAAAAATACATCTTCCTCGACATATTTTTCAATTTTCTCTTCGATCATTGAATTGCAATTGGAGCCTTCAGGAGCATTTTCACAATTTTCAATTAAATCATCTAGTAATTCCAATATTTTAAATATTTTAATTTAAAAAATCAAAACATTTTTTGATTTGGTGAATTTTTTGTAAGATCAAAAAGTCACACAAAAGGTAACCTTCGTCGTTCCGACGACGCGAGTTTTTGTTTATTGCAAAAATATAACAATTACGCTTAACTAATGCTGTCATATGCTAGCATAGCTTGAAAAAAAACATCACAAACTAACGCTATTGCAAAAGGCAATAGAATGTTGTGAAAAATAAGAGAGATATTTGAAAAAAAAAGCAACAGTGTTCGTCGAATCGACGAAGATTACCCGTCTAGGGTTAAGGAGCGGAATAATGTGTGTATTGAAGATTACAGGAACAGAGGTGAAGCCCGAAAATTCTATCAGAAGATAAAAGGAAAGGTACATGGAACAGGTCTTCCCTCCTGTAAAGACAAGGATGGTAATCTCGTTACTGACTCCGAGAGCGTACTGAGAATATATAAAGATCACTTCTGCAGCCTATTGATGTGTGAAAACTTGACGGAAGAAGACTGTGCACCAATCCGAGATGATAATATCGAGTGTCCACCTCCGAGCCAAGCTGAGATAACAACTGCCATATTCCGCCTAAAGAACAACAAGGCCGCTGGGGCTGATGGTCTTCCAGCTGAGTTGATTCAGGCGGGTGGAGATGAGCTTGTTTTAAGCATGCAACAGCTCATAGAGAACATTTGGCTTCAGGAGAGCATGCCAGAGGATTGGAATCTCAGTGTGGTATGCCCAATCTACAAAAAGGTGACCGTAGTGAGTGTAAAAACTATCGTGGAATTAGCCTCTTACCGATTGCGTATAAGGTCCTGTCTAGCATACTGTGTGAACGTCTAAAGCAAATTGTGGAAAACCTGATTGGACCTTATCAGTGCGGCTTTAGACCAGGCAAATCCACGACGGATCAGATATTTACACTACGGCAGATTCTTGAGAAAACCCATGAGAAGCAAATCGACACTTACCACCTCTTTGTCGATTACAAAGCTGCCTTCGATAGTCCCATCAGGCATCGACTATACGAAGCCATGTCTGAGTTCGGTATTCCTGCGAAGATAATTCGTCTCTGCCGGTGTACCCTTACGAATACCAAATCCTCTGTTCGGATTGGCAAGGATCTATCTGCACCATTCGATACGACGAGAGGTCTTAGACAGGGTGACGGTTTGTCATGTATGCTGTTCAACAAAGTGATGGAGAAGGTGTTAAGGTGTTGTTGTTTGTCAAGTGCGTTGCGAATGTGCTCCCTTAAGAGAAAACGAAACAAAACATGCCCTATCGACAGGTTTCTCTTGTAGAAAGAAGAAGAATAAAAAACTTCCATTCGAGAATGTGCAGACAAAATCGTTTAATGAGTATAAAAATTTAGAGAACGTGCAGACTTGGCGCACCTTATTCGGAAGAGTGTGCAGAAAAGCTCGGTTTTATTTGTGAAGGCATTTATGACGATATCGTTTATTTTCGGCAAATTTTCTGATGAAATGTAAGAGAAATATCTGATGTCCGACACGTCGGAACTTTTGGTTTGCTGGGATGATAACTTCACATGCGCTGCTCTTCGGAACCAGCAATTGGTGGAATTGATCCTGCCCTCATTGTTCTTTCAGGAGAGGCGAGGAGTACTGGAAAAACTAAAAATATGCGCATTAGATAACACGAAAAACACTAAAAGATGACTTTAAAACTGATAAAAGTTGCACAATGGATTTTGACTCGTAGTTAATTTTATTCACAGAATACATTATATATTTAAAAAAAATCATCAGAATTATATGAAAATTAAATGAATTTTTTTCACATTACATTTATAAGATTAACAAAAAACAAAAAGTACAAAATTACATGAGTGAATTTAATGGGGAGTACTTAATCTTTTAAGGTATAATAAATATTATGTATACGCCTTCAACATAATTTTTCTCACATATTCTTGATTTTCGCTATTGAAATTTTAATTTTAAGAAGTTGTTTTGTAAAAGAAAGAAAGAAATTTGCAGTGTTTTATATGTGAAAAACAGGAATTTTTTCAAATTTTTATGTCTTCTGAGGGAGTTAGAAAGTTCAAGTAGTATAACGTGTGTTGACTTTAAAAGTCTCACCGCCCATTGTTTCAACCTAAAAAGTTGACTACTTCTCTTTGGAAATACGCATTTGCTTAAGCTTTCTCACAGTTACACTAATTCACAACTTTCCTTACGTACTTTGATAGTTCTGCAAACAATACCAACGAGTAATGGATGGAACAGAATTGAACATTGATATTCTTGACGACGGAAAATTAATATTTCATTTAGTTTGCACCGGATACACATACTTTTAAAATTACAGCCTTTGTAGAAGATATTAATGTTTAATATTAATTCTTTATCAAAAGATAGGCGTCTCCAGTTGCGAAATATTTTAGAGATTATCTTCCCATCTTAAAGAAATAAACAGGTGTTGTATATACTGCGAAAAATATATACGAAACATAAAAAAAATAATAAAAAAAATACCTGAAAACCCCCAAAATGTGCTTCTATAAGCATAAACCCCCAAAACATGCCGGTAAGACTGTAATATGCATTTGCATATGCAAGTATGCATTGCATACTTTTGTTGGCCCTGTAACTTGACAAAACGAATGATGCAGAACTTCTTCTTTCTGGGGCTACTTTCACGTGCAGTTCTCAGAATTTAGTCCCAAAATTATGTGTTGTACTGTGTAATAAAATTTCGTATTACATTCTCTTATGACAATGTGAACGACAAAGCACAAAATGGGTCTATTAGAAACCGAGTGCGTATCACATAAATATTGATAAATATTGATCTTAAATAAGGCAACGGTGAAAACCTGGTATAAAGTTGAAAGGGGGGGTTCTACTTTTTCCAGGTAAAACTACAGCGTTGTAGTGGTCAAAGTAATGGACTGTCTCAGGTTTTACTTTTTTCAAATTTTAACAATACGAAATTATGAGTCAGGAATTAACGTAAACTAATTAACTTTATTTTTATATATGAAAGCCTGTCGGCTCAGCTGGTATTTTTAATACTATAATTTTTACACAAAGCACATTAGTCTAACATATTTGGTTTATTTCACTGCACAGCACTGTACGTAAATATTAAGTAATTTTTATATACTTCAAGTGGTATGTAACACTGTGTCAAGCATTGGGAGGGTGGTAGGGATAATTTCAGTAAATTGTGTTTTTTCACATGTCTAAATGTGGTTTGGCACTACGTACACAGTCAGTTACATTTTTGTTTATTTTGGTTTGCATCACAAAACCAACAGATAAATACACAAAAAAAGTCTACTTATTTCAATGGAGTCATTGACTTGCGCATCAACAATGCCGCACTAAACATATACCCTCATCCCAAGGGGTGGAGGCTTACAAATCTTTGTTTGGCAAATTATTAAAATCTTTCTAAATCACATATGAAGAAATTTACAATTAACACCAGAAATATTAAATGACACAATATTTTACCTACCGCAGGTTTAAAAAAATAATTATTCGTAGGTGAATAGTGTCACTAATATTCTATTTTAATAGCATATGGGGGCAGTTGGAGAATTTTGGCTTTGTTTCATTATTTTACATTTAAGAAATGTTTTTTATTTTGTGTTAGCTTCACATGTATCATAATTCCATGTAGATGATTTTACATATAAATCCAATCAAATCTACTTAAATTAATATTTTTGTCATAAATATGCTAATTTCAACGAGTAGGTAAGTATACCAAGCGTTTGGTATCCATTTGACGCATGGTTTTTAATCTTTTATGCATATTTTATTAAAAAAAAAAACAAAAATCTCTGTTTTTGCCACGAAATTTCTGTCGTGCACTGATACACCTCAAGATGTTTATATTAATCCACGACATATAATGATTGGTTTACGTTGTTTTTCCTCGTTTGGTAAAATCTCTGTTGTGTTTACTTTCTTACCTTACCGTGATTTATTAATACGTAAATATTTAAATTATGTTTCACTCCACTAATCGTGTTATTTGTTACGTAGCAAAACAATCCCCTATCCGTCTACCAGCATCACTGTCACCTACCGTCAAAGGAAATGTTTACACAAGATATTCTTTCTTGGCTCAAACAAAAACTTTTTTATTACCTGATACCCCGGAGATGAAGGTTTGAAGAAATTTATTTATTTTATCCTTTTTCCTTAAGAGGATTCCCAGTGTATATACGTACGTACATACGTACTCGTGTTTATTCTTAAAGTTTTCCGTGCAAAAATACCCTTTGGGCTACCTGTAGAGTTTTGTATTTTGTTTGGAGTACAAGATTTATATATTTATTTTGTACCCTTATGTGAACATACAATCATGTAGACGTTTGCACGGCTTTTTCCTCAAGATTTCAAACAAACTTTTAAAATATTATTGTAAACAATCCTCTTCTCGGGATGGCGCCCCGCCGCAACTTGAGGTTTGTTCTTGGTGCATATCCTCTTTATGTGATGCGGCGGGTAATAATTAAAATGTAGGTTTCTAAGTGAAGATAAAGATAAAAAGGTCATAAATTTTGTAAGAAATGTATGAAATTAATATTGACATACAGAAAGATAAATGGAAATGTAAATATGTACAAACCAGATAGTTTTTGTTCGAAATTAACTGCGGTCAAACATGGGCCCCCAGCATTTATTAAAGTTTTTGTTATATTTAGTACATTAAAGTATTTATATAGAAAAGCGAAACAAAGGTTCTGCCCAATATAGTTACAATAATACACATAAGTATATACAGAGAGAGGTACCGTGAGTTAAAATGACCAGTAACAAACCAAACCATCCGAACGAAAGGCAATTTACCACAAACAATATATTCAAATCATCTATATATCTTTTTGTGATTCGTACAAAATCAAGCAACATTCAAAAGACTTTGTTAAATCTTTTACCAAATTTTATTTTTTCTTGCATTTATGTTAATTCTAAAGTTTTTGTATTCTGATACATAGTTGGTGCACACACTTGAATCACCACTCTTAAGTACTGCACACAGAACACTCAGATGCATTAAATTAGCCAAATCGTGTTACTGGTGCATACACATTTTCAGCCATGTAAATGCCATACTTACTTACTTAATTTCCCTTTAAACCCCATGAATGAGGTATGGGATAGCTTCTCTCGTTATTGAGAATTAACACGCTTTCTATTTTTAGATTCACAACTAACGGCATCTACTTGTTTATCGATGAATGCAAACGTCACTGTTTAAGAAGATCTTACTAGACACACCGATTGACTCGACACGAATACTGCGAAGTTGCTGTCGACAACATTCGAGGGGAGCCGACAATGAAAGAAAATTTTCTTTTATTTTTTTTCTTTTAAGATGACTGGAGCCAGAAGTTAAACCTGTGATCTCCCGCATGGTAGTCGCGTGTTCTAACCACTATGCCACGGTAAATGCCATGCTGACCTCATTTTTGCATGGTGGTGGACTATTTACTCCGTCACCGATGGTTGACCGGGAGTGAGCGCGTTATCGAAATAGTTCCGATGGACTGCCGGCAGAGCTTTTTAAAGCCGGCGGCTATGACCTGGTAACATGCATGCACCAGCTCATAGCCACGATTTGGCTCAGGGAGTGCATGCCCGATGATGGGAATCTGAGTTTCCTATGTCCCGTGCTTAAGAAAGGCGATCCTAGTGTATGTACCAACTATCGCGGGATAAGCCTTTTACCCATCGCATACAAGGTCCTGTCTAGTGTGTTATGTGAAAAAATAAAGCCCCTTCTGGCGAACCTGATTGGACTTTATCAGTGTGGCTTTAGACCTGGTAAATCCACCACCGACCAGATATTCACGCTACGACAAATCCTGGAGAAGACCCAAGAAATGCAGTTCGATACCTACCATCAGTTGATCGATTACAAAGCTGCATTTGACAGTCCGATACGACAGAAATTATTGGATGCTATGGCTGAGTTTGGTATCCCCGCAAAGCTAATTTGACTCTGCGGGATGACACTGACTGACACGAAGTCTTCAGTGAAAATTGGCAAAAATCTGTCAGAGCTATTTTCTACCAAGCGAGGCTTTAGACAAGGCGATAGTCTGTCCTGCGATCTCTTTAACATCGTAATGGAGATGATCATGCGGAAAGCAGCAGTAAACAGGGATGGCAGCATATTTAACAAAAGCCACATGTTGTTCGCGTATGATATAGATATTATTGGACGTGGATTGCGCGATGTTACTGCGGCTTTTTCGAGCATTGAAAAGGAGTCGGCTGAAGTGGGTCTGGTGATAAACGAGGACAAAACCAAGTTATTTGTTTCAACGAACAAAGAGTCCACTCGTCTGGGACGCTGCGTAAACGTTGACAACTATAACTTTGAAGTGGTAGATGATTTTGTCTACCTTGGTTCCGCCATAAACAAAAATAATAATGTCAGCCTCGAAATCAAAAGACGAGTATTGATCGCAAACCGCTGCTGCTATGCGCTAAGCAAGCGATTTAACGACAAAGCGCTCTCTCGAAGAACAAAGATCCAGTTCTACCAGACTCTGATCCTACCTGTCTTGCTGTACAGCGCAGAATACTGGGTAATGACATAAGCGGATAAATCTATTCTGGGAGTCTTCGAGAGAAAAATACTCCGCAAAATATTTGGACCCATCATCGTGAACGGCGAGTACCGTCGTCGAATGAATCATGAGCTGTACAACGACATCGACGTGGTCAAGCGCGTTCTAATAGACCGAATGCGCTGGCTTGGACACGTTGTACGAATGGACGAAAACGCTCCGGCTCGAAAAGTCTTCGGCAATAAACTCGATGGACGGCGCAGGAGGGGGCGACCAAAACTCCGATGGATGGACCAGGTGACGGAACTGTTAAGTTAGCTTGGTATGACGAACTATCTACGGAGCGCAAAAGACCGAAGCGCTTGGAATGCTTTTCTGCGTGCGGCTACTGATAGATGAACTTCTGTTGTTGCTGCCAGTAAAGAAGAAGAAGAAGAAGGATTCTTCTCCGGATCTCTCTTGTTTGAAACTAATAACTTCGTTTCTAATAACTAATAACTTCGTTTCCTCGTTCATCGTTAGACCCATTTTCGCTTTCCTCATTATTATCTCCATCACTATGTTAGAGGGGTCACACGATAGGCCGGCGCCTTATTTTAGGCCTCGTCTGGTATAGAATGACTTCGTAAGGTACTTGCCAATCTTCACAGAAGACTTCGTGTAAGTCAGCATCTTTCCGAAAAGGCATATCAGCTTCGCTGGGAAACCAAACTCAGTCATAGCTTTGAGTAATTTCTGACGTATCGGGTTGTCGAAGGCAGCTTTATAGTCGACGAAAAGATAGTACATGTCCATCTGTTTCTCTTGGGTCTTTGCCAGGATTTGTGAAGTGTGAATATCGAATCAGTTGTTGATTTACCAAGTCTAGAGCCACACTGATAAGGCCCGAGCAGGTTGAATAACACTGGCTTTCATAAAGCACACTCGCCAGGACCTTATATTCGATGGGTAAAAGGCTAATCTCACGGCAGTTGGATCACATACTTGGATCGCCTTTTTTGCAGCACAGGCCATAATACGCTTATATCCCATTCATCGGACATGCATTCGTTAAGCCAAACAGTGAGTAAGAGCTGTTGCATACTCGTTATCACAAAAGGGAGACCATTACCGTAGCCTTTTACTTTCATGTAAAATTTTCGGGCTTTACCTCTAACCGTTCCTTCATCTGATGTTTGTTCGCCTCACCTGTTTTGCTGTTTCCTTGTGCCGTTCTCTAACAACCGGGCTACATTGGCTGTACCGTTGCCCTATAAGCAGCATCCTGTTCCTCGGACGCTATGCAACATTCTTCATCATAACAGGATTCGCCTGAACGTCGTTTCTACTTCTCAGCGCAGTTGTTGCAGCGGTTGTTATGTAATGCGCAATATGCTGTCAGTGTATATCGGGAATATCAGAAGTAGGGGCGTTTTGTCGTTGTAGTTGGGAGAGCTGGTTGGAGTAGCCAGTGGCTATCTCTGGGGTTTGCAACTTCGAGATATCCAGCTGTCTTTTTGTTACGATGCGTGAATTTTTCGCTCTGCTCAACCTTGTGCGCACCTTAACTGCAACCAATTACCACATGATCAATTTGATTTTTGGTGTTTTGATCGTAGAATAACTATTCATATTCCTTTCCGCTGCAAAGCTAACCAGCCTAAACCTGTTGTCGAACGTGTCGGTATGTAGCCTGAATTTATCGATCGATGGACCAAGAAAATCTTATCTTTCTATTAGGACATTGAAATCTACCAGCGGTCGTGTATTTCCTCTAAGTACTCCTAGAATGTATTTTAAATGTCATCTTCTTTATTTTCTGTAGGGACATAAGCACAAATCAGCGTGATGTAGAAATATTTCACCTTGATGTGGATTGTGGCTATTCGATCTCTAAAAGGATTGAATCACTAGGAAAGATGTTTGAGTCTCTGGTCAATTACAAATACACATCCAAATTCGTGCCTTTCCGCATGGCAGCTGTAATAGATGTTAAAGTTTTTATGTCGCGAGCATTCCTGTCCTGTCATCTTCTGGATGGCGGTAATGTCAGCCTTGTATTTTTTGAGAACATCAGCCAGTCGGATTGTGGCATATTCTCTATAGAGAATCCGGACATTTCAGGTGCATATCCTTAAATCATGGTCCTTATTACGTTTCGGAAGGTCGCCAACATTTGGGGGGATCAGTTTTTTACTTTTACTTTTTCGATTTTTCATAGCTAGTAAAGGACCTGAAGGCGGTTGGCTAGCCCCACAATCTGGGTTCTTCGCTCACTATCTGCCGGTATTCATGATAAAATATCACGATAATAATATATAATACCCAGGTGCCACCACGTAGGAGGTTGTGAGTCGGCTTGAGATGCAATATTCGCTTTACATCCCCAACGGCACCCACATGTACTTAATTTACATACCCTAAGCAATGCATTTCATCATTTCGTTTTTTGTATTAAATGTCCGCCAATGACTGGAGACAGGAATCAAACCATGGATCTCCTGCATGATAGTCGCGTGTTCTAACCATCATACCACGGCCGGCCTTACAATAAGGAAAAAAATTAAAATAAATTTACTCTTCGTTTAGGCTTTCTGTCGTTTTCGTGCGCATTTCGTGCGTTCGCTTATCATATAGTCTTTGAAGAAAGTATCCAAGCAGGGAGTAGTGGGGTAGGTAATTCAAGCATAACCAATCAAACCTCCAGAACTGCAGGGAAGCTGCATTATAAAGCAAATAGAAAATGACAAAAGCCAAAAAAAAAAATTACTTAACAGATTTATCGTCACGTTATCACATTTACTCCTTAAGTGGAAACAAGGTCACTATATTTCATTATCTCAACAAACAGAATACACCGTTATGCTCCGAAGACACCTAAGACTTCTTTAAAATTAAAATACACCAGTTAAAAAATTGTCCTTTTAATTACGCTACATCCCACAAGTTGGAACTTAAGAAAAGTGAAACATTCACAAATAACAAAAGCCCGCTCACACGCAACGGAAAGAACAAATGGTCTCTCGTCTATTGTTTGTTTTCCTTAAAAGGCGTCTGCGAAAGACAAAAGCATACACAAGAATACAGTCAGCCAAAGGCTGAAAAAATAACGACAAACTGGTTTTTCACTCTCAAGGAATAAATAAAAACAAACCGCCAGAAAAGGGAGAGGCAAAACAAAAGTAATCCTCTGAATGCGACAATCCTTTGAATGCTGAAAATAATTTGGTTTTGTTCTCATTCGAAAGTAACAAGTTGCTGACATTTAACAGTCGTTTAGGAGGCATTGGGCGTGATTTTTTTTCCAACAATGGCGACATTATGACGACCTATTGTCCAAAACTTGTAGGCCAAAAAAGCAAATGAAGAGGGGGTAGGGTGGTAGACAACGAAATACAAATTAATGATTGTAATTGTACATTACTCTATTAGAGTCTTTAAATAATGCGTTAGGGATTGTTGATTATTCTTAATGTGAAGTATTCTTATGAGCACCACAACGCCCAAGTTAAGTTGGGAGATGTTGTAACATGTTGTAATACAATAATACTTAAGATTAATACAATGAAAATCTTAAGGATTTGATAATTTGTGATTGTGAATTTATAGGAATAGCAAGATATGTAGATTTAACATTGATTTAGATAATGAATTACTTATTCATTTTATAAAAAACTTATAAACATTTTTAAACTTATGATATCCTGTATTATGATATTCCTATTCTGGTTTAGGTATATTATAGTATGTTTTGAAGCCTGTATTAAAGAATTCCACACGTTTCGGTCTTCTGCGTATGTTCTCCAGTAAGTTCTACCAGATGGTGGCATGTCGCCAACCACTTGGTCCTTCCAACGGAGTTTGGGTCTCCCTGCTCTGCGTCGTCCTTCAGGTTCGCCTTCCATCCTGGCAACATATCCCAGCCTTCGTAGTCGTTACATTCTGACTCTTTTAACTACGTCAATGTCGTGGTAAAGCTCATACAGCCCGTGGTTCTTCCAATGGCGAAACTCGCTGTCGGCACAGATAGGTCCATATATTTTTCGGAGTACTTTTCTCTCGAATACTCCCAGGATTTGTATGTCCCTTGTAGTAAGCACCCATGATTCGGCAGCATGCAACAGAACGGTAAGATTAGCACTTGATATAGCTGTTTCTTAGTATTCCGAGATAAGGTTGTGTTACTAAGTGCTGCCGAAGTCCGTAGAAACATCTATTGGCTTGCACTATTCTCCGTTTTATTTCTTGGCAGACATAATTTTTCTTGTTAACGGAAGATCATAGGTAGGTAAACTCATCGACTACCTCAAAACAATAATTGTCAAAGTTCACGATGCGTCCCCATCGAGAGGAAGCTTTGTTCGTCGAAATCATTATTTCTGTTTTGTCCTTGTTGACCGCTAAACCCATTTTTGCTGACTCCTTTTCTAGTGATGAGAAAACTGCAGTAACATCCCGCAGATTTCGGCCAATAATGTCTATGTCATCGGCATGGTCTAGTGGCATGTGGCTCTTGTGCAATATGGTGCCAGACATTTTGACACCAAACTTTCTCATCACCTTCTCCCCAACAATATTACATAGTGTCCAGGACAAGCTAACACCCTGCCTGAGACCACTTTCCGTGTAGAATGGTTCAGACTGATCTTTACCAATCTTAACCGAGGATTTGGTGTTTCCCAAGGTACTTTTGCAAAGTCGAAATAGCTTTGCAGGAATACCATACTCAGACATGGCCTCATATAGCCCATTCCTTATCACAGAGTCGAAGGCAGCTTTGTAGTTGACAAAGAGGTGGCAGGTGTCGATCTGATTTTCTTGAGTTTTTTTCTATGATTTGTCGTAAGGATATTTGATCCGTCGTAGGTTTACCAGGTCTAAAGCCGCATTAATATGGTTCAATTAGTTTTTCGACAATTGGGTTAAGACATTCACACAATGTGCTTGAAAGAACCTTGTACGCAATTGGTAATAGGCTTTTTGCACTGTAGTTTTTACATTCACTACGATCTCCTTTCTTGTATATGAGACATAACAGACTGAGACTCCCATCCCCGGACATGCTCTCCTCTAGCCAAATGTTCTCCATGAGCTGATGCATGCTCCTAATCAGCTCCTTCCCGCCACCCTTAAGCAATTCAGCAGAGAGATCATCGGCTCCAGCTGCTTTGTTGTTTTTAAGGCGGGAGATTGTCACACGTATCTTGCTCTGGCTCGGAGGCGGACAGTAAATACCATCGTCATGGATTGGAGCGGGGTCTTCAGGAGTGGTGTCCATATCCAGTAAATTTCTGAAATTATCTCTCCATATCTTCAGAACGGTGTCCGGGTCCGCCACTAGCTGGTCATCGCTGTCCTTGCAGGAGGGCAATTCTGTTCCACGCATTCTCGCCTTAACTCTCTGGTAGAATTTTCGGGCTTCCCCTCTACTTCGGAGAATCTCCGTGCTCCCATCCTGCCTCTTCCTCGGCTCCTTCTTTTTCCGTCTAAAAAGACGAGTTGCCTCTCGTCTCTTCTCCCTGTGCCGTTAAAGAACAGCTCACTTTACCATTGGCTGAAGTATCGCCCTGTATGCAGCATCCGTTCATCTCGTGGCATTGCGACATTCATCACCGTACCAGGCATCTCTTGAGACGGTTTTGAGTACCCAAGTACGCTTCTCGCAGTCCGTTCTAAGGAGTCGGCTATATATTGCCACTGCGACGATATATCACCAGGGGCTGGAGCATGCCGCAGCATTTGAGTTAGGTGGTTGGAGTAGGCGTCCGCTACCTCTGTGGTCCGCAGTTTACCGATATTCAGCTTTCGCTGTACCTGGTTACGTACGTTTTTCGCCATGCTTAGCCTTGTGACTTCCTTAACTGCGGTAAGGAAGTGATCGGAGTCAATGTTCGCAGCCCTGATCACTCGTACGTCCAGAACACTCGATGCGTGCCTTCCATCGACTACCACTATCTGATTTCTCGTCAATTGATCTGGAGATAACCATGTTGCATAAGAATGCAGCTACAGTCATATCAAGCGCTGCTAACTACCGTATTTCTTGCCGCAGAGAAATCAATTAGTCTGATGCCATTGTTCGACGTTTTGGTGTGCAGACTAAATTCTCCGTTGGTAGGCTCAAATGCGGTTTCCCTGCATATTTTAGCATTAAAATCGCCTAGTACAATTTAGATGTCATGGCTGGGGCTACGGTCATATACATTTTCTAGGCTCTCGTAGAACTCGTCTTTGTCCTCATCGCTTTTCGCTTCTGTGGGAGCATGGGCACATATAAGTGTTATGTGGAAAAACTTTGTTTTGACTCTTATGGTGGTTATACGTTCACACACCGGGTTGAACCTTGAGAAGAGGTGTCGCAGTCTCTTGCCAACCACAAATCCACATCCACTATAGTATCCCCACTATAGTAGATGTCGCACGTTTTCATGCGCGACCACCCGTATCCCGTCCACCGGATTTCCTGTAAAGCAGTTATGTATGCCTTGTATTCTTCGAGGACTTCCGCCAGTTGGATGGAGGCACCTGGTATATACAGTGTTCTAACATTCCAGGTGCATATCCTTATATCGTGGTCCTTAATTCGTTTGCGGTTTGGGGGGTCCATTTTATTCTTTTCTTACTTCTTTTCATTGAAATAGTTCAAACGTCGATGGTGAGTTGCAAGCCCAGCGCACCACGTCGCAGTTTTCTCCTCCCGCCACGATTTTATTATCATATGATAAGCTTTAATGTCTATGATAAAAGAGGTGTCAATTCCCTTTAAATTAAGGCGTAAGTAAGTATCGACTTGATAAAAATTATTTTAAGCAATTGCCAAAATTTAAAAATATTTGGAAAATTGAATTTAGTATATCCCTCTATTTCTGTTTAAACAGTTTGTCATTAGGTGTGGGTTGATGTTATCTGCCTGTGACGGTCACGTTGTTTAGGCGGTGTCTGCCTGGGTAATTATTTGATTCTCAGTTACTCTTGCCAAATCACCATGACAATATTCCACGATAAGCAGCAGGTCTAATCATTCAGGGTCGATTTAACGATGTTTGGTGGCATAATTTCTTTCATTGCCGGCCTCCTCGATGTTGTCGACAGCAACTTCGCAGTATAAATGTCGAGTCAATCGGCATGTGTAGTAAATGCTTTTCAAACTGTGACTTTTGCATTCGTTGAGAAAAAAGTAGGTGCCGTTTGTTGTGAATATTAAATTGAAAGCTTGTTAATTTACAACAACGCGAGAAGCATCCCCATACCTCATTCAAGGGGTGTAAAGGGAAATTAAGTTTCTTTTAAGTCCGACCAAATCCTTACCACTATTTGTGTGTCTGTTGCAAGATTCCCGGTCTCATACTTGCGGGACATAAGTCCAGAACCAAACCCATGAGCTCCTTGACTTACTTTCTGGCAGAATTTTGGGCTGTCATTATCAGTACGGAGCTCCTCACTTTTCTTTATTGCATGCTCTTGTATCGTTCTTCTGAATAGATTCGTCGATTTTTTTCGTTTTTTTGTGTCTTTGTTCGATAGCTTGCGATGCAAATGGCTGCAAAGTCGCCACATATGCAGCATCCTTTTCCTTCGTTGCATTGCGACATTCCTCATCATACAAAGGCATGTTCTTTGTTGGTTTCTGAAGCCTAGTATGGATTTGCCCCCTTGAAGTATAAAATGGGCTATGTTTGCCATTGTGCACTAGAGTCATCGAAAGGCGGTGTATTTTGGTATAGGATTTGACTAAGGGCGTTACAGTAAGCAGTGGATATCTCAGGGTTATGCAGCTTAGCGACGTTCAGTTTTCTCTGCGTATGGTCCCGTGCGTTCTTCGCCTTACTAAGCCTTGTGCGAATCTGTGCTGCCACAAGATAATGATCCGAATCAATGATAGCACCTCGGATTGAACGTACAACGAGGCATGCCTTCCGTCGATAAACATGTGATCGATTTGGTTGCTGGTGTTCTTGTCAGTTGATATCCAGGACACTTTATGTATGGGTTTGTGCTGGAATCTTGTGCTGCTTACCACGATGTTTTGAGATGCTCCGAAATCTATAAGCCTCTTTCAGTTATCAGTGGTATTTTCTTAGAGGCTGACATTTCCAATTGTGAGACTAAATACGCTTTCCCTACCTAATGTAACATTAAAATCTCCCAGAACAAAATTAGATGTCCTTAGTCTCCTCATAATTTTATATCGGTCGTTCACTAGTGTGAACCCAGAGAGTGGCAGCTGTAGTATACATCACATTTCGTCTTCCACCGAAACCCATTCCCAGTGCATATAAGCTCTTGAATGGCAGAGATGTCAGCCTTGGAAAGAGGCATATGACCTATAAAGCGTCCTCACATTCTGGGAGCATATCCTTAAACCATGGTTCTTATATAGTTTGCGTAGCTCGTCATCTTGAGGGAAGTTTTTTTTTTTTTTTGTTAATTTTTCCGTTTCATTGCATTTTCAACAAGGTGGTGATGGGTAGGCACATCCATCAGGTTTTTCGATGATCACATTAGCCATTGTACCACAGCGCGTGCTATGGAACCCCGTTGGTCAGGTGTCTCGTCGTGGAGGCATGTGAGTCAGCTTGAGAAGAAGTCAATAATGATCACCCTGGGTTCACCAAGTTGAACCAATCAGAAGCTTAACTTTATGACTTTCATTCCCTTTACACCTCCTCTAAGCGGGGGTTAGTTTCTAAGGCGAGTAAGGCCCGACGAAAACTACTCCCACCTCGCATAGAAACTCTTCATTTTTGGGGATGTCTGTTTGTCACTCCTAGGGATTACAAGCGTAGTAAGAGACCTTTTATCCTCCATGCGAAGGTTAAGTTCTAAGTTGAACAGGATCGTACGAAAACTACTTGCACCTTTTATACAAACTTTCTCTTTTCAGGTGTATATGTCTGTCTGTCTGCCGCCTGATTGCAGCAGTAGTTGAAGAAATTTCGAGCTGAAATTTGATATGTAACCCCCTATCCTCTAAGTTAAGTTCTAAGATATACAAGTTCGGACACAAATTACTGCAACCAAATTACTCAAAGGTCAAAGGCCAATTAGAAGTAATGGGAGAAACATAAATTTTCCAAAAATAGGTAATTTTATATGGCTTACCTACCAACAGGTATAGTCCATATTCATTACTGAATCTAATTTTTACGCAAAATTTGATTGAATTCAGTGTTCTTAAAAAAAAGATATGGGTCATTTGTATGGGAGGTACCATAAGGGGTGTGGCAAAGGTTTAGGTTTTCTTAGGATTTGTCTCCTATTACAAGATAAACTGAATAATTTCAAATATCCTCCGTTGTCCGTTTGGCAGTTATGAAAGAAATATTTATTTTCAAAAAATAGGTAATTTTGTATAGAAGGTACCGGAAGGGATGGTGTTATTCTGATCATTTACAATCGCATTACTTAATTTTGAAAAATATTATTACTGTTAAAATTTTATTGGGATCACTTTAGGTTTACTCGAGTTAACCTGCCCACCAGCCAGCCAGACTGACGAACATGGCTCAATCGTCTTTAAAAGTCCTGAAACTTTGGTCTTAGGATACTTGAGGTATAATACGCTCTTCCCCTTTATATATTACATATTTGAGATAGTAGATATTTTATGTATCCGAATAAGCCACGACCTATTTTTATATAATTAGACATATATATAGATATAGATTTTGTTAATGGCAACACATGAACCAGTTAAAAAAATATCAAGAAAAAATCCAACCTCTTTTATAGTTCATTCATCATGATTTACAGTATGGGGTAATTATCTAAATAAAAAACTGTTAATCGTACATACAAAATGCATTTAAAATTTAAAAAAAAAATATCTATGCCAATTACGCAATAAGGTTTGAAGTAAAAAATTATCATACATTGTTGCAAGTACAATTACATTTGCATTCAAATATTTGATAAATATATTAAATTATATCCTTGATATAATTTAAACAAACATGCACACACACAAAACGTAATTGAATATAAATTTAAATTGTTATCCACAGAATGCCCCAGGCCATGTTATAAACTGATATCATAGCATAAACTAACAGAGTACTCAACAAACGTTAATGACATTTACTAATAGTAAAACGTTAACTAAAAAATGTAATTATTTGTCATTGCACGTGCAATCACAAATGAAACACTAAAAACCATAAAACATATAAATAATGCAAAACTCATAAATAGAGTCAAAACAGCAAGAGCGAAAAAAAAACACAGTAAAAGTTCGCTGTCGTTTTGCCACCACAGAATTGACGATGTCCGGCTAAGTTCAAGTATTATCAAAGTGTTTGTTGGTGATACTCGTAGATATACTATGGAAACTGTTGAAACAATTTCTTTCCTTTATTATTTCAGTCTTAGTCGTCGTTTATTGTATTTCGGTTTTTATTCTATTTGCCTTTCTTCCACATCGTTATCATAATTGACTAATTAAAATAACAGAAAAAAAACCAAAAGTTGAATGAAAAATAAACACACAAAATGTCGACTAAAGCGGTGGGCGAGATGCAGGCTCAAAGAAAGGGAAGCATGTGAAACGAGAGGCGATAAGACCACAGCATTTGTTGGATACCCTATATCCAGTTCAGTTTGAATACGATATCAAATGAAAAATGTGTTCGAAATGACAGACAGCTACCCTATGTCCTGGATGGGCGAATTGGTAATGAGTGTTGGTAGTACAAGATGTATTAATTTTTTTAATTTTTATTAAGAATTGCGATGTGCGATTTAGAACTTCATATTATATTTGAATTTGACAATAAGACCAACAAGTTGTAAAATTTTGTATTAACATACTGTCATTAGAGTGTGCAGCCTAATGTTAAAGTTTACACTTGTCTTCAAATGAATGTATCGCCGCGGGTATGTATCTGTTGCAGATATTCGCCTTATGCGTTTAAGTAAGAGTAGTGTAGATCTACAAAATAATGTGTTCATTATACCATCACCCTTAGGGATGACGAGTTAGACCCCAAGTATCTTAAGACCAAATTCGTTTCATGACTTTTTAAGGCGATAACTCGAGTAATCCTTAACGGATCGGTATAAAAATTTACCAGCATTATTATTTTCAAAACGAACTTATGGGATTGTAAATGGGCTGAATAGCCGCACCCCTTCTGGTACCTCCCATACAAAATTACCTATTTTTGGAAAATTAATATTTCTTCCATAACTTCCAAACGGACAACTGGAGGATTTTTGAAGTTGGTCAGTTTATTTATCTTGCAAAAGTAGACAAACCCTAAGAAAACCGAAACCTTTTGCGACACCCCTTCTGGTACCTATCATACAAATGACCGAATTAACCCTCATAGTTTTACATACATATCTTTTTTGTTAGTAAACTGAATTCACTCAAATTTTGCGTATGATGTTCGCTTATGAAAAGTTGAATTAGGAATGAATATGGACTATATCGGTTCACGCCTTCTGGTACCTTCCATACAAAATTACCTATTTTTGGAAAATTTTTATATCTCCCATAACATCCCAACGGACACTTGGGGGGTAATGAATATTGGTCGATAAATTTATGTTGTGATAGGAGGCGAGACCTCAGAGAGCCTAACTATTTGACACACCCCTGTTGGTACCTCCCATACAAATGACCGAACCCACCCCCCTAGTCTCACATACATATCTTTTTTGTAAGTACACTGAATTCACTCAAATTTTTCGAATGAATTTCGCTTGTGAAAATTACACCCTGGAATGAACATGGACTTTATCGGTTGACGCCTTCTGGTACCTCCCATACATAATTACCTATTTTTGGAAAATTTATATATCTCCCATAACATCCCAACGGACACTTGGGGGGTAATGAATATTGGTCGATAAATTTATGTTGTGATAGGAGGCGAGACCTCAGAGAGCCTAACTATTTGACACACCCCCGTTGGTACCTCCCATACAAATGACCGAACCCACCCCCCCTAGTCTCACATACATATCTTTTTTGTAAGTACACTGCATTCAGTAAAATATTGCGTAAGGTGTACGGTTATGAAGATTTTAATCAGGAATGAATATGGACTATAGCGTATCACCCCTTCTGGTACCTCCCATACAAAATGACTTTGTTTGTTTGACTTTAACTTCTAAACCGGCACCTGGGGGGATAATCAAATTTGGTCAGATAATTTACCTTGTAATAGGAGGCTAAGTCTCAGCAACCCTAACTATTTGGCACACCCCTTCTGGTACCTCCCATATAAATATATGGGATACGCATCATACGTATCATTTTTGTATGTACACTGAATTCAGACAAATTTTACCATCTGCGCCTTCCATCGAGTTCATTGTAGAAGACTTTCCAAACTGGAGTTTCGGAGCGTACAAAATTTTCATACATTTGATCATGTCAAAGTCGGTACATATACAGCTCGTACAGCTCATGATTTATACGACATCGTCTGGGAGCCTGTCGATATTCATATGAACAACTTTAAGTGCTGTTATCTCCTATCTTAAGAAGTTTCTTGTTTTATGATAACCCAATAATAGGTGGGAAATCACCAAGATACAGTTGGAATATAATTTTATATAGATAGAGATCTTACCTTGAAATGGTTGAGACACCATTGATATTTATATGATTAACATGAAGTGCCTTTACCTCCTACACTAAGCGTCCAATTATAATATGGAATTTAATCTGGAATGAAATCGGTACCTTAATCTAAACCATAATATGCATAAAACGTAAGTTTTACAGGAATCTTAAGTATTACACTTTAAAGTTAAAATTTTCAAATAACCTCAGTTTAGATGGACTGATAATCCTGAGATTTAAATTGAAGCAAACTGCTTTAAGTTAACTTGAAATACCTTATGCGGCTACTACACAGGCGAACATGTCTGCAGACAAGTAAACAAGTTGTAGTGGCTTTTTTAATTTTTATTTGTTTGTTGTGATACAAATCAGATTTTATCTGCCACAACTGTATTCATCTATAAACCCTTCCCAGAAACTCACGTTATTATAAGACGCCTTTTTTCACAAATACTTTCCGTAATTACACGATGCTCGCACATCAACGTCACAAAGCGCACAGAATTTTTATATGAAGTATGACAGACACGCTATTAGACGAGTATGTTGGTATGGTATGCCAGTGTAACAGCCACATTAAAATTAAGGTATCGGTATTCAAATGTTTTCATATCTAATTTCATATTTGGTTTTATTTTACAATTTTCGAAAATCGAACGAAACCGGTTAACCCGGTTTTTTACTAAATCAGAAATTCGAAAACCAAATTGTTGGGAAAACGTATTTTTCGAATAAACCGGAAACCGGTTTTCTGAAAAATTCAAAAAAATCCATCACTATTTTGAAGAGGTCACACGATAGGCCGTCGCCTTGTTTTAGGCCTCGTCTGGTATAGAATGGCTCCGTAAGATCTTTGCCAATCTTCACTAAAGACTTCAAGTCAGTCAGCGGCATTCCACAAAAGGGGTATCGCTTCGCTGAAAGCACTCACTAGGATCACCTTTTTGGAGCACAGGTGCCTTAGATTAGATTCCAACCATCGGACATGAGCTCGTTATCTAAACGTGCGTAGGAATTGTTACATGCTCGATATCAGCTTATTGGCACCAGAGTTGAAGACCTCAGCCGGAAGTACGTTAGCACCGGCTGTATTGTAATTTTTCAGCCGAGATATTCTCAATTTGTTTTGGTGGTGGGTAATCTAAGCCGTCGTCGACAATTGTCGTGATACCTGCATGTGCGCTACAAGCAGTTGTTGGCAGTGTTTTCCCCATACATGCAGCACAATCTTTGTATCTATAACCAGATTCTCTTCTTTGTCCTTACGGAAGGAGAGCCCATTACCGTAGTCTTTTGCTTTTACGTTCTCGTAAAATTTTCGGGGTCATCTCTATCCCTGTATCGCTCTATATCCTCGTTCTACCATTCCTTCATCTGACTTTTTTTGCTTAAATAGCTGTCTCGCCTGTTTTACTATCTCCTTGTGCCGTTTCTTTGTAATTGGTACGTGCGTTTTTCGTTCTCCTCAATCGTGTGCACACTTTAGCTGCAACCAGGTAATGATCCGAGCAAATATTGGCACCGTGGATCACGAGCACGTCCATGACACTAGACATGCCTTGCATCGATTACTACATGATCTGTTTGATTTGTGGATTTTTGACCGGAGGTATTGCCAAGTTGCCTTGTGAATATCTTTATGCTGAAATCTGATTACGCTCACTTTCATGTTCCTTTCGGCTGGAAAGCTAACCAGTTTAAACTCGTTGTCGTACGTGTTGGTATGCAAGCTGAATTTACCGATCGATGTACCAAGAACGTCTTACCTTCCTATTTTGTCATTAAAATCCCCCAGGACAACCTTAATGTTGTAGCCAGGGCAGCAGTCGTATATTTCATCAAGGCACTCGTAAAGTGTGTCCTTTAACTCATCGTCTTTATCTTCCGGTCGGGGCATGTGCACAAAGTAGCTTGATATAGAAATGTTTCGCCTTCATGCGGATTGTGACTATTTAATCACTATCTGTATTGAACCGCGAGAGAAGATGTCTAAGTCTCTGGTCAATTACAAATCCTTATCCAAATTCGTGCTTTTTCAAATGACAACTATAGTATATGTCGCAAATTTGAAGTCGCTAGCATCCGTGTCCTGTCCATCTCATCTCCTGTTTGGCGCTGATGCCAGCCTTGCATTTTTTGATATATTTTGCATATGCCAGTCGGATAGTGGCACCTTTTCTATAGAGAAAATCATGGTCCTTATTAGGTCTGCTGGAGTAGCCTACATTTGGGCGGTTCCGTTTGTTACTTTTTTTCTTCGTGTTTACGTTGCCAGTAAAGGACCTGAAGGCGGGTATCTATGTCAAAATTTTTACGTCGCGAGCACCCTTGTCCTGTCCATCTCATCTTCTGGATGGCGGTGATGTCTGCCTTATATTTTCTGAGAACATCCACCAGTTGAATGTTGCCACCTTTGTAATATGTGATTTAAGCTTAGCTTAGTTTTCTATAAAAAAAAATGATGAGTGCACTTGTAACCTTTATACCCCTTTGACCGTTTGAGGTGCAAACTTTTTAGTTCAGTTTCGATGAAGCTGAGAAACGATTGCTGTTAAAAGAATAACAGAAGGAGAGCGTAATGTGTCTTGTTAAACACTGAACAGTCCAATATCCCTTCAACTTTTTCATAAGCTACGTAAAAAGTATGACTTACGATAGTCTAGAGGGATAGTCGTTGGCTAGAACTCTAGAGGTTCTAGGTTCAAATCCGGCAGATAGTATTTTTATTTTTTTTTTTTCACTTGTATTTTATATGCAGTTCTTGGTCAAGTAATGTGTAGAAAATAACAAACGCAAGAATATACAGTTAACCACAGAAAAAATCTGTAAGTGTTGTTCTATTTTTAGAACAATTAGATTATATATTAATACATTTACACGGTTAATTAGTAGTGGTATCTTCGAAAGGTACTGGAAGATCTATGTACGAGCAAGGTCTGGAAGTTTTTTTTCTCACGAGCATAGGTTTGGTTTGCCATCGACGGACAGTAATGTTTCTTTTAGTTTTGGTCAGCGGTGAACGAACATTAAATATATGGAAATAGTAAATTGAAAAGTGATTGTGTCCGTGTTCTTTTTCTGCAATTTTACAAGAACCACTCAAATTGAAAAGTGCAGCCGTATATTTCTGCGTCAATTACCATTTTATAGTGACGGTAAGAGATATTATAAGAAAAGTGAAATTTTATTTTTGATTTTTATTAAAAATCAACTTAATATTAACCAGGAAAGTTATTAAATTGCTGTCTGCCCTTATAAACCGATACAACTCGTCTCCACCCAGAATTTCTATAATTGAACATGAAATAAGGTAATAAAACTAGTTTTATTAGACCAACTTAGATTAATATGCATTTTACCCTCAGATTGCTTCGAAAATTTCACGATTTCCGGAATTGAAATTATATGTGTGCAAGGGCGATTACATAGTAAATTGAATAAATTGGAATACTATATTTGATATTCAATATCAAAATTCCAGAGAGCCCAATTACGTAATCCGCTGACCAGACTGAAATTACCATCATTCTCCTAAAATTTGATTTGATATTTTTAATTTGGAAGACAAGCCTATTCAAAACTCTCTATTATTTGATATGAGCTGTTCGCCGACTGACATAACCTCCAGAAATTAAGAACTCATCACGGTGACTTTACTACCACCAAACGTGCCAACAGCAAACCTCATTGACGTAATCCCACCATCAATTTCGACACATGGTTACATCCCAAGAGCATATATAAATGGCTAATGATCAACACCAGCAGTTCCAACATATCTAATCGATCCGAAATTCGACGAAACCATCCACCATTTGTAGTCCAAATCTGTACCAGGAAACCTATATTACGTAACAGCACAGTAGGAGGATAAAATTCCAACTCGATTTAAATTAGAATATTTTCCAAGAAAGCAAAATTTTAATTCTTCTTTTATTTAGCGGCTTTACCCAACATCCAGACAGCAATTGTACGTCGAGGCCTCGGAGTCCATCTGCAAGTTCCGGAGAGATTGGTAAGTGGAAAAGTGATTTATTTCCAAAAAATGCATTAAAATTTCGCTTTCTCGAAAATATGTAAAAAGAAAGAAACTTGTTTTTACTAAAAGTTAATTTAAAAGTTAATTACTTTGCTATATTCCAGTTTATATAAATATTAGATTAACATTGCTGTGCATATACCGATATCAATGGAATTAGTTAGTCGACTAGAATACAGAACCATTAATTTACTTGAATGTTAAAAGTTAAAATTTTAAAACACAAGCTAAGAAAAAAGTGCATAAGAACGAAAACTAAAATTTAAACATAAGTACGACAAATTTATAAAAACCCAGAGTAATCTTGCTTCCTATATATATTTACTTTAATCCCATATAGATTAAATAGTTTTACTGCAAATTTGAGATAAGAGACAATTAAAACTACATCTAGTATTATCTAGGCATCAACATTCTAACTTCTTCTAAAAAGTTATGTTAAATACACTATCATTTTAATAACATTTTACTTTGCTGTTGCGAATATTGAGAGTAACAGAGAAACCCCCAAAACTTCAATATTAATTATATTCATGGTCTTAATAATTAACATCACGCCGATAAAAAAAAATGTTATTAGCTTAAACTGTAATGTTAATTTCATTCCTTTAATATGAATAATTTGAATTACATGTTAAATTTTCTGTTATCTTTTTTTAGAACATGTTAGTTTGGTTGACAATTGGATGCTAAGCTTTCTCTCTCAGTAACACCATACTGATCAATGACGACATTCTGTTATCTTTATTTACAATTATTACATTTTTTGATGAATGTTATCTTCTCTGCAGAATGCATATTTTATTTGAATTTCTCTGCTAAATGTATTTAGAAGATACAAATTTATATAGTTTACATTAAATTTTTCGTTAAGGTTGTTTACATTTAACATTAATGTTGTTTAGACGGACTACAGTAGGTTTAAAAAGATTATGTATAAGAAATTCTTATAAGTTTTTAGAATGAAGTTTGTAATTTTTGAAATAAAACAAAAAACATGAATTTGGATAAAATGATCAAAATGGAGGCTTAAGTTTATCATATTTCTTGCAGGGTGATGTAAAATACGGGTAACATTAAACAGATTTGGGGTCTTCAATTTTAAATCCGCCATTAAGACCAGGTAGGGAAAGGGTTATGAGGCTGAGGGCTCCTTTAATATCTAGAGCTCTCCAATTCTTTTTTTTTTAACTAATGATTGGTATTATTATTGTTTTGGTAATTATTCTTTTTATCTTTTGGTCATACAGGGGCAATGAGCGTGTGGCCAATAATCACCCATACATAGTAGTTTTGTTGTTTTTTTTTCAGTTTTCGGGAGTCTATAATAATTGTTTGTTTATGTTCAGGATTGTAACGTCATAAGTTCTAGTAGGACCGAACCTCCCAACCGACTGATAGCTAGCAGTTCAATGGCTCCCACTGTCCTTCTAAAGCTTAATAATTATTTCGCATCCAAATTCCATCGGGTAACACAATCCTTGTTCTCCAATAGGAAAGTCCTAGACAAATTTTGTTTATTCTATGTCTATTGCATAGCAAAAATATGGTAGTTTTGGATTTGAACATTACACCTTTTCTATAGAGAGTCCGGAAGTTTCATGTGCATATCCTGAAATCATGGCTCTGATAACGTTTGCGTGCTTCGACAACATCTTGGGGATTCCGTTTGTTACTTTTCCTTTTTCGTTTTTTTATAGCCAGTAAAAAACCTGAAGGCGAGCGTCTAGCCCAACTAACAGGGTTCGTCGCCCACTATGGGCCGCTATTCGTGTGAAAAAAATAACACAAAATAACGTTACGCAGGTGTTGCCACATGGAGTTTTACGCAGAATTCCCAACGGCACCATAATGCATCAAAAAAATATAGAGGAAATACCGATTTTTTTTGGTGTAGCACTGTGTAATAATACATAACGTAAAAGAAGGATGAAACACCGACTTAAAAGAGAGTTGAAATCACTAACTAACAAAAACGTGTCGAGCCCACAGAAAAAACTTTTAAACTCTTAATGGCTGTTTATAAAAAATCGCGTATAAAAGACGAGAATGCCGAGATTATGAAAAGAACAACTGTTGTGCATATGTCTCTATTTGATTACAAATTGAACGACAGCTCAATTTCCTTCATAAATTATAAGGATTACAGTTCAGATATACAAGTCGAGTTTTCAGGCAACTTAAGCTGAGGTTATTTAATCCGCAGTCAGAAAACAACTGGTTTTGCAAAAGAAAGAATTTGCCATTCGGTTGCAGAAAACAGAACGTAGATGGTAAACAACTAAGTACTTAGATACATTCATAATGGTTTATAGGAGACCAAATAGTCCTGATCCAAAATACAGACGCATTGAAAAGGACCCTAACACATCATCAACAGTATAAACCATGGCTGCCGTTTGGATGATCACACACACAATACATTTGATAAAATTTGGAGATTAGAGTAGCATACAGCTGAACCTAGCAACCTTAAAGGATCATAATAAACGCAGCTACAAAACTTTATTAAGAGAGTAATCCCTATAAGTAACCGAGTTATTCATATAAGGTACAAGATAAATTTAAAACAAATTTGGTCAAGGAACTTAAAAAAAAATAAATGGAATAATAATATAAAGTTCACCTATAATCGGCTTTGTAAAATATGTTCTACAGATATCAGAACAAAATTTATATGATAATAACAATTGCAACATTGCACAATGCACATATTATATATTAAATGATGAAAACCATATTCAGCAACACAAAAGACAGTATACCAACACTGAATACATACATATATAGAAATCTCGTGTAAAAGAAATACATATGTAGTAGCAAAAAAATCACAAAGATTTACGTTGGCACATACAACAAAAAAACAATTTGAAAATAGAAATATGTATCTGCAAATAAATCAGATTTAAAATTACGGAATAATACCATCATGCAAAAAAACAGAGCTTGTGAGTTCACTACGTCAGCGAAAATCCCTATCCTAATTTTGACAGTGTGCGTGTATTGCAGAAGGAAAACAATCACAACCAGAGATTTGCGTTGGAGATCATAAATGTACCAACAACAACAAATGTATAAACTATAATGTTGACGTGGATGGTTGTGCAAATAACTACAGGCATTTGGTAAACAGAAATAAAACAAAGAGGAATTGACAATAACAAGCATCGGTCTCATTGCTCAAAATAAGCAAGGAACATTTAGTGTAAGGCACCTGGTTCATGGAGAAGAAAATTGCATGTATGCATTTTGTTTTTATATAAATGCTGCAATGATAACTCATTTCTATGGCTTTTGAACTTTGTGCACTTCCATTCTAAAAAATATAATGATTCCAAGTGCGTCATTTTTATTTTGAAATTCTATAAAATAAAGCGGCAGATAGCGAGCGCGGAACCCTGATGGTTGGGCTAGCCCACTGGATGTGTAAACACGGAAAAGTTATAAACGGAACATACCAAATGTATACGACAACCACAAATGTAATAAGGATAATAATTTAAGGATATACTTACTTACTTAAATTTGAGGCCTGAAGTAATAAAGAATACCACACGCTTCGGTCTTCTGCGTGTGTTCTCCAGTTAGTACCAGATAATGGCACATCGCCTACCACTTGGTCCTTCCAATGGAGTTTGGGTCTCCCTGCTCTGCGCCGTCCTTCAGGTTCGCCTTCAAACACCTTTCTCGCTGGAACATTTACATCCTTCCGGGCAACATGTCCCAGCCATCGAAGTCGTTGGATTCTGACTCTTTTAGCTACGTCGATGTCGTGATAAAGCTCATACAGCTCATGGATCATCCGATGGCGAAACTCGCCTTCGACACAGATAGGTCCATATATTTTTCGGAGTACTTTTCTCTCGAATACTCCCAGGTTTTGTATGTCCGTTGTAGTAAGCACCCATGATTCGGCACCATATAACAGAACAGGTAAGATAAGCACCTGGTATAGCTGTTTCTTAGTATTCCGAGAGAAGGTGGTGTTACTAAAGTGCTGCCGAAGTCCGTAGAAACATCTATTGGCTAGCACTATTCTCCGTTTAATTTCTTGGCAGACATTATTTTTCTTGTTGACGGAAGATCCGAGGTAGGTAAATTCGTCGTAAATTCGTTGACACCAGCCTTTCTCATCACCTTCTCCATAACTATATTAAATAGTGTACAGGACAGGCTACCGCCCTGCCTGAGACCTCTTTCCGTGTTGAATGGTTCAGACTGATCCTTACCAATCTTAACAGAGGATTTTGTGTTGTCTAAGGTACATTTGCAAAGTCGAATCAGCTTTGCAGGAATACCAAACTCAGACATGGCCTCATAAAGCCTATTCCTTATCGGAGAGTCGAAGGCAGCTTTGTAGTCGACAAAGAGGTGGTATGTGTCGATCTGCTTTTCATGGGTTTTTTCCAGGATTTGTCGTAAGGTGAATATTTGATCCGTCGTAGATTTGCCAGGTCTAAAACCGGACTGATATGGTCCAATTAGTTTTTCTGCAATTGGCTTTAGACGTTCACACAATATGCTTGAAAGGACCTTGTACGCAATTGGTAATAGGCTTATTCCACGGTAGTTCTTACAATCCCTACGGTCTCCTTTCATGTATATGGGACATAACAGACTGAGACTCCAATCCCCGGGCATGCTCTCCTCTTGCCTCTCCCCGCCAGCCTTAAACAATTCAGCAGGGAGACCATCGGCTCCAGCAGCTTTGTTTATTTTTAAGGCGGGAGATGGCCATGCGTATCTCGCTCTGGCTCTGAGGTGGACAGTTAATAACATCGTCATGGATTGGAGCGGGGTCTTCTGGAGTGGTGTCAGTATCCAGTAAATTTCTAAAGTGATCTCTCCATATCTTCAGAACGTTATCCGGGTCCGTCACTAGCTGACCATCGCTGTCCTTGCAGGAGGGCAACCCTGTTCCACGCATTCTCGCTTTAACTCTCTTGTAGAATTTTCGGGCTTCCCCTCTACTTCGGAGCAACTCAGTGCACTCATCCTGCCTCTTCTTCAGCTCCTTCTTTTTTCTTCTAAAAAGACGAGTTGCCTGTCGTCTCTTCTCCCTGTGCCGTTCACGAACAGCTCGCGTTGCCATTGGCTGCAGTTTCGCCCTGTATGCAGCAACCTTCTCTCTCGTGGCATTACGACATTCATCGGCGTACCAGGCATCTTCTTGAGACGGCTTTGAGTACCCAAGTACGCTTCTCGCAGCCCGTTCTAAGGAGTCGGCTATATTTTGCTACTGCGAGGTTATATTGTCAGGGGTTGGAGCATTCCGCAGCAGTTGAGTTAGGTGGTTGGAGTAGGCGTTTGCTACCTCTGTGGTCCGCAGTTTACCGATGTCCAGCTTTCGTTGTGCCTGGTTACGTAAGTTTTTCGCCATGCTTAGCCTTGTGCGTACCTTAACTGCGGCAAGGAAGTGATCGGAGTCAATGTTCGCACCCCTAATCACTCGTACGTCCAGAACACTCGATGCGTGCCTTCCATCGACTACCACATGATAAATCTGATTCCTCGTCAAGTGATCTGGAGATAACCATGTTGCCGTATGAATATTTTTATGGTCAAATCTAGTGCTGCTAACAACCATATTTCTTGCCGCAAAGAAATCAATCAGTCTGATGCCATTGTTCGACGTTTCGGTGTGCAGACTGAATTTTCCGACGGTAGGCTGCCTATTTTAGCATTAAAATCGCCTAGTACAATTTCATGGCTCGGGCTACGGTCATATACATTTTCTAGGCTGTCGTAGACCTCGTCTTTGTCCTCATCGCTTTTCTCTTCTGTCGGAGCATGGGCACATATAAGTGTTATGTGGAAAAACTTAGTTTTGACTCTTATGGTGGCTATACGTTCACACACCGGGTTGAACCTTGAGACTAGGTGTCGCAGTGTCTTGCCAACCACAAATCCACATCCAAACTCGTGCCTGTCCGCATGGCCACTATAGTATATGTCGCACGTCTTCATGCGCGAGCATTCGTGTCCCGTCCACCGGATTTCCTGTAAAGCGGTTATGTCAGCCTTGTATTCTTCGAGGACTTCCGCCAGTTGGATAGAGGCACCTGGTCTATACAGTGTTCTAACATTCTAGGTGCATATCCTTAAATCATGGTCCTTAATTCGTTTGCGGTGGTCGTCAACATTTTGGGGGATATGCTTAAGGATATGCTCCCCCAAATACGACTTTAGGACCTTATGACACAACCCTCATGGGCATAAGGTCCATGGACATTATTACATTTTCCTATGACCATGGACCTTATAACATGCCACCTAGTACAATGCTGATATGATAATCAAATGGCCATCTCACAAATAAGGTTCATGACTTAAGAATATGTGCCTGTAAAATCTGGACTCTCTATAGAGAAGGAGCGGATGTTCTCAAAAAGGACAGGGTACAGAGATGAGATGGACAGGACAGGGGTGCTCCCTATTTAAAAATTGCGACATATACTCGTGATTTAATCGTGTTAGTGACCAAATAGCCGCAATCCGCATCAAAGCGATTTATTTATATATCACGCCGATTTGTACACATGCTCGCAAGAAGATAAAGACAATGAGATTAAGGACACACTATACGGGTGCCTAGAAGAAATATACGACCGGAACCCTGGCCACGACATTAAAATTGTCCAGGGAGATTTTAATGCCAAAATACGTAGGCAATATCTTTTTGGTCTAGTTAGCTTCACAGCGGCTAGGAACGTGGTAGTAAGTAGAACCAGATTTCAGCATAAAGATATTCACGAGGCATCCGTGCTAGTGTCAAGAAGTTGCGCGTGATTCGTGGTATTAATATTGGCTCAACACAACACATGATTTTGGGACTTAATTCTGAACTGCACGTGAAAGTAGCCCCAAAAAGAAGATGTTCTGCATCATTCGTTTTATCAAGTTACATGCCATAATAATTTAAAATCGATTTGAAATAAGAAGTTTTAGGCTCTTTTGTTTGAAATAACTCGAGAACCACTGACCAAGGTAAAAGGCGAATGGATGTGCAAAGATGATAAGAACCTCTACAAACTGCAAATCGAGAGCAAAGCGAAAGAGGGCAACGAAGGCGACTGGCGACTGTGTCCTTGGGAGGATGACAATGCAGCATCCACGAAAAAAAAAATCATAACCCAACATGCATTACAAGACATCTTGTTACAAGTTCTTAGCTGTCGTCCCACGGAGCAGCAACGGTGTGCCACCAGCTTCCCCTGAGGGCATTGAAATCCCAATACCATCTCTGTCAGGAATCTACAAGGCTATATTCAAGGAAACTGCTCGGGTTAAGAAGTTTTTGGTAAGCACGCTTTATCTGGAGAAGTGGAGCATGTACTTTGACGGCAAACACATTGAGAGCTTTGAATATCAGGCCGTGGTCCTTAAGAATGAATCTTAAGATATTAAGTTTACTGCGCTCTAATTGAAAGATGGGAAAGCTCAAACAATCGCAGAGCGAAGACTCCAGAATGTGTTAGATGAGTTCAACCTGTGGGGATCAATTGTAATGATTGCTGCCGATATAACAGCAAATGTTCAAAGAGAAAGGTCAACCTAAACACAAGTTCATTAGTTGCCAGCACCATGTGCTGGATCGCGTTGTCATGGACGGTGAGCTCCATGGTTCGACTAAATCACCAAACATCGGATACTTCTTTGTGCAGGATTTGATGAGAAATAATGATCAATTGAAAGCAGCTTCAGCAATGGTTTAAGCAGATCCCATATATCTGCAATGCACGCTGAAACTCTCGTGCCTTTCTAGCTCGTCTTGCCTTTATTCTGATGCCTGAAATCCGGAACAGGTTGCGTAAAATCTGTTTATTCATTTCTTACTCATGGGCTGATCATTGGTCCAGTTGTCAATTGTTCCGCGCTGAAGATTTTGAAGAGATATCTGTAGCGTTGAATGACTACCTAAAAGATCTCTAATGCATTAAGACCCACTGGAAAACAGATGAATCTCCAATCAACATTGCCCGAAGCAACCAGTGCTGTGAGCCTGCGATAAAAGTTATGCAAGACTTATACAACTCCTGCCGCAACAAGGACAACCTCCCACTGAGATTCATCCTCTCCAATGACAACGTGAATATTTAACTTCATTGTGTGTTTGATGATTCTATGTAATGTTACATATATATGTGGCTTTAAATCTTTTGTTCAATTATATATCTGTTTACAGTGACTTAAAAAATTGCCTAAAATCCTGATAAATACAAATTTTAAAATCGTGAGGTTTTTTGTTCGGATTTCCTAATAAGTTAGATTTTATCTAATCTTAAATAAAAACTCATCGAAATATGATACAGAGAAACGAGGTTGTATAAAAGTCATCACCCTAATGTGTAAACTCTAACTACCGCGGTATCAGCATTTAACCCATCGCATATAAGGTTCTGACGAGTGTGCTATGTGAAAGACTAAAGCCAATATTATCCCACCTGATCGGGCCTTATCAGTGTGGCTTTAGACTTTGTAAATCAACACACAACGGCAAATCCTGGAAAAGTCTTTAGGGAAAGAGTTGAACACGTATCATCTTTTCGTTGACTATAAAGTTACCTACGACTGCTCGACACGGCACAAATTACTCTAAGCCAGTGCTGAGTTTGGTATTCTAGCGAAGCTGATACGCCTTTGCGAACTGACATAAAATCCTCAGTGAAAATTGACAAGAACCTTACGGAGCCATTCTATATCAGACGAGGCATAAAACAAGGAGACGGCCTATCGTGTGACATGTTAACATAGTGATTGAGATGGTAATGAGGAAAGCTGCAGCAAACACGAGTAGCGCGATATTCAAAAGCCACATGCTTCTCAGGTAAGCTGTTGACGTTGTTGTTGTTGTAACAGCTGGTTTAAGCTGGGGTAACAATTCTTTATACCTTTTTTCATTTTATCGGCACTCGATCGGGCATATAATTTACTATTTAATTTATCATACGATCATTGTTGGCAACTCTGTTCCGTTCTTTTGTACATAACAAGTTTTGTGTCAAGGAGGTGTTAGGTGTTGTTGTTGGGAGTTTTAACCGCCAAATTCCACCAAAGATGGCGCCAGCTGGCTTGTTGATTTATATGCAATGTTGACAAATCATTTTCCCTTTTCCTTGATCCTTGCGTAATTTGGGTTTTTGTAGTGAAAGCATCTAGGATGAGTTTTGATGGCTGGAGAACTCGAAAGTATTTGAAAAGTAATTTTTCATCGATGTTAATTTGGCCAGTGCCCCGCCGGGAATAGAACCCTGCAACTTCGGATTGCTAGTCTACGTCGCTTCCACTGAGCTATCGAAGACCACTGATGACGTAGGCATCATCGGTCGAAAACGGCGGGATGTCACTGCAGCCTCCTCATATATACAGAAGGAATCAGCGAAAATGGGTCTAATGGTAAACGAGGACAAAACCAATTTATTTGTATTTTTATTATCAGCCAGTGGTACAAGATGACGTGTCATAAGATCCATGGCCATAAGATGGCATCAGGACTGACAAAATGATGGTGAGGCTCATTGCCTTGGCACCATTTTTATGCCCCTGAGCTCCGGCTTATATTTGAATGAATGTCATAAGGATCATGGGCTTTATGTCGCAATACTTGTGGACACAACGCTCATGGACATAAGGTCCATAGACATTTATGACAATTTTCCTTGTGTCATAAGATCCATGGAACTTATGACCATGAACCTTATGACATCTCACTAATTACAATGATGATATGAATATCAAATGACAATCTCAGCTTTTTATTATTGATTTTTGTTTTGACTTTTAAGGAGAAATCTTTGCAAAATCTGTCATTTCAAAATTGTATCCCTGAAAATTTGCAATAACAATAATTGGAAGGAAATACATGTGGGAGGCTATATCATGTTTGTAAATGGCATATAACTAAATAAGTTTATAACTTAAAATATATTTAAATTAATTAACAGAGCAACAATTCACTCATCCGTTGGTTAATAATTCGTGGTGTTGATTTCCCAGAATTTAAGTACAAAAAATTTAAAAAAAATACATACATTTGTATGCATTTTCTATCTGTTAGTGCATTCATTTGATTTTAACACATGCCGAGGAAGTGGCCACCATTACGATTATACATACTCTTTTACCCTTCTTCCCATATACTCCCATGAAATGACATCATTTGTATTGCACGCAAAGGACACCAGACATTAAACGAAATCAGATTCGCTCAAAAAAAAAATACAATGGCAACTAAACTAATATATCCCTCCTTCCATATTGGACATTGACTTTTTTATTAAATAATTTATTTATTAACTTTGTGGCCCGTGATCTCAATATTACCTCTGACATTGCCAGCCAATTTGGTAACATTGGCTTCAGTATTGACACAAGAGTATTGTGATGTATTTATCCACGAATCACAACAAAAACATGTCCCCATTCCTTTTTTTAGTAATTCCTGTTTTTTTTTTGTTTTTGTATGTGTGAGGTTAATTTTTGGCTTTATGCCGGATTCACTTTCATTCATGAGGGTTTTATGCGGTAAATAAATATTGCATGCAATGATCATTTGCATGTTTATATCATTTATGTGCAATACCATGGGATATATGTACTCGTGCCATATATATATGTGGATGGATGTGGTCCATTGTGTCATGGCCACAACATATTTAAAGTCATTTTATTTCAGTTATACATATGTATGTATATGTGTATAGATGTAGATGCATTCGTTTTCATATATGCTTCATATTAAATGGCTATGCCGCCAAGTTAGTGAGGGGACATTTTAAAGTGTTTGCATATAAATTACGTAAAACAATTGACGAGGATATGCCTTTAATGATTTATTAGAGTTAACAACGTAGGAAAATCTCATAATTTGTTCACGGGTTTAACATGAATCAAAGTTAATACCATCTAGATTGAAATATTGCGGTACATATTATATGAACATTATATTACATAAACATATGAGGGTGTACCAAGATGTGGTTTATTTTTTAAAGAATTCGCAAAATTGTAATGGTACGCTGTAAAATTATGAGAACTTCATCGAAAATATGCATCTAAGATTTTTGACAGTTTTCCACTTGATGCTGGTTTCTTTATAACAGTATAGTTCTTTTTTATGATTGGTAAGGTGCAGAAACTCTGAGTAATTTACGTTCTTTTGGTTTTAATTGGTACACACAAAGAATTTAAACGTTTTTAACTCGATTGCCTCAATAGCCACTACCCGCATGGGCGAAATAAGACAAAGACAACACATTAAAGATGCATTCTATGAGCGCCTGGGGGAAATATATGACGGCTACCCTGCTCATGACATTACAATTGTTCTGGAAGGTTTTAGTGCTACAATAGATAAGGAGGATGCTCTTGGTTCAGCAGCCGAAAAATTCAGTCCACACAACAACTCGAATTCAGACTGGTTAGTTTCCGGTCGGCAAGAAACATGGTAGTGAGTAGAAGCAGATTTCCGCATAAAGATATCCACAAGGCAACCTGGATATCTCCCGTTCAAAATACAAGAAGGCATGTCTCAAGAGTTATGGACGTGTGTGTGATACGCGGTGCAAATATTGACTCGGATCACCACATCGTTGCAGCCAAAGTACGCGAACGATTAAGTAGTGCTTAAACGCAAAGAAGCTAAATGGATGCTGCATACAAGGCAAAACTGCAGCCAATGGCGACGGGTGCGGTGATGGAGCGTTATAATGACAAAAGGAGGGAGATGAAACAGCTGTTCAGGCGGAAAAGCGTCTGTGGAAGAAAAAAGAGAGCCAGGCGGAAGTTTGGTCACGGATACACAGAGAGTGCTGCAACTATGGAGAGAATACTTTCGTTTTCTTCATATCACAATGAGTGAAAGGTACACTTCTGGTACACCTAGTGAGAGGGCGTGAAAAAATTTTGAGTGTGATTGGACGAGTTCGTCGCGTCCTAAGTAGCTGGTTTCTCTAAAAAATTAACTTTCTGCCCTAAATAATACGTATTTCTTGTTCATAAAATGTATTCCAACATCAGGCAAAATAATAGCGTTGCAGAGCTAAAATCGGCAGTAAAAGCGGTTTGGGATTCCTTAGAAAGTTCAACCCCAAAAACCCCGATAAATAGTATGACCGATTTTTTGAATTTATTCAAAATAAAAGAGGTTATATTCATGATCACTAGACCGGGTCGGTCCCCATACAAATTTTTTTTTTCTCCAAAGTCGAGGGCAAATATTAAAGATCACCTCGAGACAACTTCAAAAAAAAAAATTTTTTTTCCTCCCCCAACCCCGGAAAAACAGCCAAAACTAGATTAAAAATGAATTATCTCGAGAAAATTTTTAATTTTTTTCGATGTCGTTAAGACTTATGCAACAATTTGAGCTACAAAGTATAGAATCATTTTTATAAAAAAATTTTATCAGCGCTATAAAGTATGCAATAGTTTTCTGTAATAATGCAAACAACAGGAAAAAATATTAGTGTTGATGCTGTAAATACATCTTTTCATACGTAGCTTTTTTGTTTTTGAATAAAACTGTATACTTCCAAAGCAAAATGTTCTTGGTTTTTAAAGGACTTTAATTCTGAGAAAAAATATTTTTAAATTTTAGGGGTAGAAATTGCTCTAAATGAGGCCATCATTACAAGATGATGTCGTATGTCAGCGACATCTATGGGACAAATGTAGTACTCGTCGAGACCTATACACCGATGTCTTTGATTTGTAGATTGAGCCACAAACAAAAAAACAGTGATAAAAAACGATTTTGCCTGTTTTTCCGGGGGGTGGGAGAGGAAAAAAAATTTTTTTTAAGTTGTCTCGAGGTGATCTTTGATATTTGCCCTCGACTTTGTAAATTTTTTTTCGCGACCCGGTCTAATGATAACCCCAAAATGTAAAAAAAATCAAAAAAAACCAGTAAGAAAGTTTCAATCGGGCAACCCGACTTACATATACCGTCACCCTCAGTAAAACAAAAAATTTTCTATTACATTGATATTATAACTAGATTTCTAAAGTGGGCGGAGTGGTACATTTGTATGGGAGGTACCAGATGGGGCGTGTCTACACTTCAAGATTTTTTTCTCCAAAACTTTATAGTGTTATAACTTAACAAAATACATAATTTGGGCACGATCGTGTCTAGGCTTCCTGATTTTTTCTCCACAACTTTATCCTGCTTGAACTTTCCTAAATACAGAATTTGGGCATGATCGCGTTAGGTCTATTAATAATATTAATCGATTTCTAAAGTGGGCGGTACCAGATGTATTTGGGAAGTTCCAGATGGGGCGTGGCTAGACTTCGAGTTTTTTTTCACAAAAATTTTATCCTGCTATAGCTTTACTAAAATAAAGAATTTGGGTACGATCACCTTGGATTTATTGATATTTCTACTCCATCTCTGAAGTGGGCGGAAAAGTACATTTGTATGGGAGGTACTAGAAGGGGCGTGGCTAGATTTCCAATATTTTTTCCAAAACTTTATCTTGTTATAACTTAACAAAATACATAACTTGGGCACGATCGTGTCGAGTGTATTGATATTTTGACTCCATCTCTAAAGTGGACGGAAAAGTACATTTGTATGGGAGGTACCAGAAGGGGTGTGGCTAGACTTTCAATTTTTTTTCCGAAACTTTATCCTGTTATAGCTAAATATAGAATTTGGGAACGATCGAGTTCGATGTGTTGATATTATTACTCGATTTCTAAAGTGGGCGGAATTGTACATTTGTATGGAAGGTACCGGAAGGCGTGTGGTCTTTTTCAATACCGTAAGTAGTTTTGGGGAAATATAAACTCGTGCAAAATTTCAGCCAGACAGACGGGCATGGCTCAAACGGCTTAAAAAGTCATGAATCGAATTTGGTTCAAAGAAATCTAGGGTCTAAAGTCACTCTTTCTATGTGTTACACTTTTGGGTCGTATCAAATGATATATACCCTCATCCCTAAGGGTGATGGTATAAAAAACAAAAACTAAACTAAATACAGTTTTGTTGTTGTTGTATATAAAAGTGTAGTTTTTGATTCTATTTCATTCCTCATATTCGGTTTTTGTATTATGATCCTTTAAGTACATCTGCATCGAAATACAGTGGAGTGTATAATTTCCTGCTCTCCAGTGTGTTATGGATAACCCAGATTTTAGCTTTGGGTAATGTCTGGGCTTCATAATAACCGGGCATGAGTCCCTGAACGCATTTGTCCATTAACGGAGTTTGTTGCGAGGATTTGTTGCATGTTTTGTGTGAATGTTCGCTTTACGCTGAAGCTATTTAGGCGAAGGCGTCTTAGGTAGTGTGAGTGGGTTGTATTGGTAGGGAATATAAGCCTATGGCCAAATTGCGTGAATGATAATGGATGGTTCATGTTTTTACCCATTGGTAACCAGTCCGGAGAAGTTTGGGGCTCAACCAGAGGCTTAATTCTGGTACCACTGAAAGATCGGTCTGGAATTTCCATTTCAGGCCGATTTGGTGTTCGGCGTGGAGTTGCATGAGTTATCCAACAACCTGATGTTGTGACTCATAGAACGATAGAAGTGTTAGATAGGCTCCGACCCTCAACCAAAGGGGAAGTTATGCCCAAACGTATAACTTCGAATCTGGTACCTTATTCGCAAGGGGAGCTGGTTTGCGCATTGTATTTACCCTTGTGCAACGAGCACCGAGGAATTAAGCCCTAACGGGCAGGTATCCATGTAAAGCCATGGAAAATATATTAGGTGTAATATAGGAGATGTAGTAAAACTGTTGAAAAGTTTACTGTGGAAAAAGTGCTAACGAATTCGCCAAAAAAATTCAATATAACTGTGCATTAGAGTGGTTCAAATTCCAACAATGGAATTCAATGGTCAAAGTTAGCGGGGAAGGGGAAAAATCCACATCAAGCCCTGCAACTGTCCCGGAGTCGTCCCTATAGGGGTAAAATGTATGACCAACTCCCAAATTTTTTTTCTCCTAACATTTTCCCCAAACATATCTACACACCCATCTTTATCGCCTAAAGGGGCTCCCATACAACATAAATTTTATATAAATTGTACTTCCACCGCTCTAACTGCCCCAGACATGCCCCTAGAGAAATCAAATGTATGACCGACCCACAGAGGGTTGAAACGTACCAAAAGAAGGATTAATTCAAAAACTGAAATTTATCTTGCATTGACATGTTTGGTATTGGGTGAAAGTGAATAAAATTCTACATCACATTACTAAAAATACTGCTATGAGTAAATAACTTTAATGACAGTGAGTGGTAAAAGTTAAACAATTTTTACAAATTTTGCGTGACATGGCAAAAACAGAAAATTGACATATTTCGATTACTTATAATTTTTGTTAGGTCTTCTAAAAGTAAAAATATTATAATGGAACCAGCAACTTCAGGTATTTAGGTATATAATTAAATATATTTTGTTTAGACAAATGTTTTGCAAATATTTTTAATGTTTTTCTTAAAAGTGCTCCATAAATGTTGTATTTTCGATATAAACATAGAGTTTCAACTAGTTTCTGGGCGAGATCAAGCAAATTTTATTAAATGCTCTTATAATATGAGATATCAGCTAATATATCCAAAAGAAAAATCTTGCGGATTTACTGCGTTTTTTTTACTAATTTAAGTTATTGTGACAGAACCCCAGTTGCTAAAAACACATGATGATGATGATGATAAAGATGATGATGATGATTATGATGATCATGATGATGTTGATAATGATGATAATGATATTGAAGGTGATGATATCTTTTATCACAATAATACCTAAAATAGGTTTAAATACATATATATAGACATATTAACTATTTTTCCCTTATTTTCTATATGAAAACATTTTTTTTATACATTTTTTTACTAAATGATGTATAGTAATTCCAAAAAAAATATAAATATCAATAATAATGGGCTTCCCTGAATTAATCCCCAGTTTACCTAAGTTTCAACCCACTGTGCGACCCCCAATATTTTTATACCATCACCCTTGGGGATGAGGGTATATATCATTTGATACGAAAAAAGTGTCACGCATTGAAGAAGACGCGTTAGACCCCAAGTATCTGAAGACCAAAATCGCTTGAGGACTTTTTAAGACGATTCAGCTATGTCCGTCTGTCTGGCTGGACAGCAGGATAACTCGAGTAAACCATAACGGATCGGTATGAAAGTTTACCAGTATTAATATTTTTCAAAACGAACTTATGGGATTGTAAATGGGCAAAATAGCCCCACCCCTTCTGGTACCTCCCATACAAAATTACCTATTTTTGGATAATTTATATTTCATTAGTAACTTCCAAACGGACGATCATAGGATATTTAAATTTGGTCAGTTTATTTATCTTGCAAAAGTAGACAAATCCTAAGAAACCCGAAACCTTTGCCATACCCCTTCTGGTACCTCCCATACAAATGACCTAATTGACCCTTATAGTTTTACATACATATGTTTTTTGTAAGTAAACTGAATTTACTCAAATTTTGAGTATGATGTTCGCTTATGATAATGGGACTCAGGAATGAATATGGACTTTATCGGTTTACGCCTTCTGGTACCTCCCATACAAAATTATCTATTTTTGGAAAATTAATATTTCTCCTATAACTTCAAAACGGACCTTTGGGGGATAATGAAAATTGGTCGATTAATTTATGTTTTTATAGGAAGTAAAATCCCAGAAAACCTAACTATTTGACACACCTCTTCTGGTACCTCCCATGCAAATGACCGAACTCACCCCCATTGTCTTACATACATATCTTTCTGGTAACTCCGATACAAAATGACCTATTTTTGACAAATTTATATTTCTCCCATAACTTCCAAACGGACATTTGAGGGCTAATGAAAATTAGTCGGTTATTTATATAGTCATAGGAGGCGAAACCTCAGAAAACCTAACTATTTGACACTCCCCTTCTGGTACCACCCATACAAAGGACCGAATTCACCCCCATAGTCTTACATACATATCTTTTTTTGTAAGTACACTGAATTCAGTCAAATTTTTCGTAAGTTGTACGTATGCAAATTTGAGTCACGAATGAATAAGGACTGTATCGGTACCCTTTTGGTACCCCCTATCAAAATTATTTTTGAAAAATTAATATTTCTCACATAAATTCCAAACCGACATCTATACCTCCTACACAAATAAGTAAAGTTTTGTACGATTTTGCACCACAATCAGGGGAAAAATTATACATAAGTATTTTTATTTTAAATAAAAATCTCTTAATTTCAATAAATCAAGACTTCAACAATATCTTATATTGGGTGATGGTATTTATCAGTCAGTTTACCCGACTGAAACTGAAATTAAAAAAAAATCAAAATTTCCGGCCCCTCTTGATGTTGGCAGTATAAGTGTCGAGTCAATCTGCATGCCTAGTAAAAGCTTATCAAACAGTGATGATCGCATTCGTCGATAAAAAAAAGTAGGTACCGTTAGTTGTGAATCTAAAAATAGAAAGCAAGTTAATTCGCAACAAAGCGAAAAGCTATCCCATACCTCATTCATTGGTTGTAAAGGGAAATAAAGTTTAAGTTTTTTTTTCCCCAACCACACAAAATTATGCGGTGGTTCGTATCTAAATACTGTTACTAAGGAACTCTATACAACACTATCGGACCCCTATTGTGTACGCTGTAAGTATTTCATGGATTTCTTTACCTAGTGTTGTAGAATTGTGTGTATTTTGTTCAAGTATCTAAAACTAATCAAAAAATTTATTTAAAAATGCAATTATGTGTCGTATTGGCGGTGAAATACACCAGTATGCATCGTTAAATGATCCAAATTCGGAATTATAATGTTAGTATCGTTTTTTAAATTAGTAAGTTCGTATATAAATCACCTACCTGTTAGCACCTTGTTCACAATTTTTATTAGCCACCGAAGTTTTATAAACACATAGTTTTTATGAACTCGCATATAACAATTTATTAATTTAAATTTAAAACTCAAATGTATAATGCTATAAACTACTAAAGTTATACACGTATTCACGTATTAAGATACAACAACTGTTATGTTTACTCACTTTTTTTTATAAGTTTTCCACTTATATATTTGTGTTGCCTGCAACTATATTACGAGGCAACACTCATGTTATGTGTTATAGTATCAAATATTTCTATAACGAAAATTTACTCGTATGACGTGATAATTATTTCGTTACACAATTTATTGTATAATTTAATCAATTAATGCGAAATTGAAGAGTGTTATTGTTTGTTTTGTAAATTTTACCGTTTACAAAATTTTCCGGTATTTAACGAACCCACCGCCAAGCAAAGCGATTTGCAATTTATCCAACACACACACACACACACACACAAATACATACTAAGTATACCTCTATATACAGTTTGTATGAAAATGATTTATGTTAAGCCCACAAAGTTTGCATAAATTATAGGGATTTCAGAAATTGTTATTTATTTATCATCATAATTATTATTATTATAATATCAATTAGCACTTAAATTAATTATATTTGGTATAACTTATGTGGTAAATTTGCATCGTACGAAGTGCAAATATGTATTTGCAGTAATACAAGTATTTCTATACCAAAATTGTTGTACTGTATTTAGAGATCTATCTATCTAGTAAATCGCCTGCTTGGAAGCAGTTCGCTTTATATTACATTTTGTCACGGTTTTGATTGTGATGCAAAACTACTCTCACTACACTTTACGGCAATAAAACATGGCACGTAAATATTTAGGCATAATATTATCCCAAGCAGGAAACCTTAGGAAATATTTGCTATATTATGCTTACTTTATTGTAATTTTATAAATTTAGATTAGAGATTTATTTCTTAATACAAATTTTATGTTTTTACAGCAAATAAAAACTATTAACTAAATTTATGAAAAAGTGTCAGAACAAGAGTTAAAACGTTAACTTGTATGTTCTTATACAGTATTTATCCTTAGTCATTGCAAATTGTCATAGGTATTTTTCCTTAAAACAAAACTCGTACAGTATGATGTCGTTTAGACGAAATTTTCCACAAGATAAACCGCGCGTAATGAGCTTGATTGTCGCTCCTCGCCGGCGTGAAAGTATATCGTGAATGAAAATCTCTGGATTGTTTGAATACGAAAAGAACCTACGTGTTATTTTAGCGTTTGACTCTTTCTGTTTGCTCTTACAGGTCGTGCACAGCAGATGTTCGAAATCATATTTGGATCATTCGGAAATGGGAGATGCATTCAGGGAAGTTTTCTGTTTCTGCTGCAAAAATCATTGCAAAAATGAGAGCAGAACTAACGTCATCTATACTTAGTATGTAAGCAAATTCAAACAAACCTTTTTCTGATATCATTCAAGTTGTGCCCCAGCATCGAACTCAAACTTGATACGCTAACCAGTTAATGCCAATGCGATGCGATAGTCTAAATGTCATCAACAAATATTTTAATTAAATTACAGTTTTTTGTTGAACTTCTTAGCTAATACTCGAATTCGTTTCACCTTGTAGTCATTTTCGTTAAACGGTGACTTACCAGCATACCATGAAAAAACCAGTTCGACACAATTCTTAAATATTACGCCCCAACCAATACCAATGTACTTTGAATACCTTCTAATCTTTAATTTTAACACTCAACATCAAGAACGGCATTATTCAACCGTTCACCTTCAATTGTCCGCATCAAGTAAAAAGTCCTCTATATCATTAATACAAAACAGTTGGTTCCATTGCTATTCACATTAAACATAAAACCGTCACAACCACTCGTTGATTCAACAGTTCGTTTTTACTCAAACACATACACAGGCCCAACTATTTACACCCCCTCACTTTATGCATAAAGTTGAAACACACGAAGTTGGGTTATATTAACGAGTTCATAGAGTGTGAAACCCAAATAAAGGTCAACCCACGATACAATACAGCTCTTCCCTACAGGAAGCTGGCAAATAAAGAGTTTTACAAATATTATAAGAGTCATCATGCTAAAATCATTTTATTGGCAATAGTGTATGCGGAACCTCTCTCTCTCTCTCTGTCTGTCTCACAATATAACCCTGTTGCATAAATAAGGAATCAAAAGTTGGTATTTAAATGTTTAATATAGAAGAGATAGAGAGAGAGAGAGTAATTACCAGTATATGAGTAGAGTATGAAGCAATAGGAAATAATGGGAATTCTTGCAGTAAACATGTTTCGTTAAATTGCTGCAAATAGTGGTTGCTTTCGAATGTACCCAAATTTCCCCTTTAGATGAGGGATGTTTTTTTGTAGTGGTTGTTTGGTAAATACAGGGATTTTCGTACTATAGTGAGAGTAATATTGGTTATTGGGGGAAAAGTTTAAGGAGAAAATTTATATTACCTTTGTTAGGATATTTTCTCTTATTTAATGGTGAAGATATATAGAAAACTCTTTAATTGCAAAGGATACCGTTACAGCTAATATTTAAACTTGTACAAAATTGCAGTCAGGTGGACTTACTGACAAGTACTGTTGTTATATGTGCTTGATATGCTTGAATGTTTTCTTCAATAAATATTTTTTTATATTAATATTTCTTTGTCTAAGTTTAACTTCCCAAAACAAGTGAAAATGAAACAACTGCTTATATTCGTTTGGAAGATTTACTACTCGAGTGTGATGCAAGGTAAAGCCTCTGATCGGTTTAACTTGGTGAACCCAGGCTGATCCTTGTCAATTACACATCAAGTCTCAAAGAGCTCCATATTCATGGTACATCCACGTGGTGACGCCTGGAAACGTGGAAACATCAGAGCAAGACAAACTGTGAGAGACGAAACCTAGAACCCAGGCACGTCGGCTCAGCGTGAGCGGTACTCAAATCCTGGCTTGCAGCCCGCCACCGACGTTTGAATTATTACAATGAAAAGAAGTAAGAAAATAATAAAATGGACCCCCAAAATGTTGACGATCACCGCTAACGTATTAAGGACCATGATTTGAGAAAATGCACCTGGAATGTTAGAACACTGCATTGACCATGTGCCTCCATCCAACTGGCGGAAGTCCTCGAAGAATACAAGGCTGAAATAACTTTCTTCTTCTTAATTGGCAGCAGCAACAGAAATTCAATTTCAAGCGCACGGTCTTTTGCGCTCCGTAGATAGTTCGTCACATCAAGTTTAGATAACAGCTCTTACTACTGGTCTATCCAACAAGTTTTTCGTAACCACCTCCTTCGCCACCCTAAGAGTTTATTGCTGAAGACTTTTCGAGCTAATGCATTTTCATGCATTCTTACGTACAAAATGTCCAAAACAGCGTATTTGGTATATTTGAACTCGCTTGACTACGTCGATGTCGTTGTACAGCTCATACAGCTCATGATTCGAAGACGATACTCACGGTTGGGTCGATGTGTCGAAATATTTTTCTCTCGAAGACTTCCAGAATAAATGGATCCGCTTAAGTCATTACCTAGGATTCTGAGTTGTAGAGCTAGACAGGTAGGATCAGAGTTTGGTAGAGTTGAATCTTTGTTCTTGACAGAGCGTTTTGTCATTAGATCGCTTGCTTAGCGCATAGTAGCACCGGTTTAAGATCAATACTCTTCTTTTGACTTCCAGGTTAACATTATTATTTTTGTTTATGGCGGAGCCAAGGTAGACAAAATCATCTCAACATTCACGCAGCGTCCCAGACGAGTGAACTCTTTGTTCGTTGAAACAAATAACCTGGTTTTGTCCTTATTTATCACCAGATCTACTTCCGCCGACTGCTTCTAAATGCTCGAAAAAGCAGCAGTAACATCCCGCAATCCACGGCCTATCATATCTATATCATCGGCATATTCGAGCAACATCAGTTTCAGAGACGTCTAACTATCGATGCGAAATTTCGCACAACATATTCGTAATTTTGTAAATAACAAATGGAAGGTGGAGCTCTATATCCAAGTTCGCTACTAATACCTTTTTTTAACGAAATTCCCAAAAATCCCATATAAGGAACAACCTAACTGACATCTCCTACGCCCCGTTGAGTATACTTTTAATATTTTGTATTTATAGGTGAAACCTAAGAAACCGGCTATACCCCGCCTATTAGAAATTATGATTTCTTTTCAGATTTTTGTTCGAGTTAATTATCGAATTTTTCTTTGATTTTAAGTTGCGACACCTATCTCATTTCTATGAATTAATATAGTCTTTTCACTAAAAATGTGGTAATGTGTTTTTGTTATTACTAAATTAAGATCTACTAATTGAAAAAAGGAACTTATTATGTAAGATAAAAAATTATGTTATTTTTCATTATAAACCACTCAAAATTATTGAATTCGACTATGTTCTCGGTGGCCTCGGTACTTGGTAACAAAATATGTTATTTATTTCATTTGACCAATATATTGACAATTATTTGTTATGACAAAAAACTAACTAACCAGAATACTTCTATCTGACAAACAACATGTCTCCTTCTGTTCATTGCCGCTTCTACTTCAAGCTCCATTTGTAATGCTCTGTGGCTATTATTCTATAGCGGCTATCTGCATATTTTTTTGAAGTTTGCTTGCTTGATAATTCCAGATGATGTGCCTCCCCTTCGCCGCGGGTGTTAATTTATTGATAATATATATTTTTTTATATCTTTGTTATAGTCTTGCAGATGATGAAATTTGTCCCTGTGGGTGGAGATGACTTTTGGCATCGTTATTGTTTTCTGTTTAATTCTATTTCATTTTCATTCTTTGTTTATCATTTATTGCCTTGTTTGTTTATTGTGTTAAAATTGGTCGTGGTGGCTATTATGACCAACTTCCCGCTATGGTCATATTGCAAAAGGGCGATCGCATTCCCTAATCATCAACATTACGGCACAACAACTATTAGGGGTTTTTCAAGGTTCTTTACGATTTTTATCGTTTTTTGTTACGCGTTTTTTGTTTTGTTTTTCTTAAGAATATATTTGAATTTTAAAATGCGACTGTTCTCCTTCCTTTCTCTTATTCGTCTGGGGATTTTACAACGAGCAGCTGAAGTCAACTCAATGACAGTAGAAATAGGCTTCGTCGTTTTTGTATTTTTTTTAACAATGTCGTTGTGTTGTTAGATTTTCTCTTCGATATTGTCGGTTTGTTTTTTTATTAGTGCTAAGTGCGTGGTTGGTTTGGTTTTTTTTAGTGGATGGGGTTATTAGTTAAATAAAGTACTTTAAGTCAATCGAATAGTTTGTGAATCTTTGTATATATGCATTCCATTTTATAGAAAACTCGGTCTGCCATAACTATGATATCTCAGACATACCGATTACTGAACATGGAATTCAATGGGCTATCAAAAGTTTCCACTCTTTTAAGTCACCGGGACCCGATGGAATTATTCCCGCGGATCTACAAAAGAACATCGAAGTATTGTCGCCTTGGCTTCTAACTATCTTTAAAGCATGTCTGAAACTGTCGTATATTCCAACGAGGTGGATAACCTACAAAATTGTATTTATCCCTAAAGGGGGTAAGGCATCCCACACTAAAGCCAAGGATTTTAGACCAATCAGCCTATCTTCCTTCTTACTTAAGACTATGGAGAGAATAATTGATGCATATATCAGATCATCTCTTAAACCGGAGGTCCTGCATTCGATAACTAGCCTTATTGAAAGATCCCTGAACTACAAGGAATACGCTCTCGCTGCCTTCCTGGACATTGAGGGAGCTTTTAAAAATGTCAAACCTGAATCTATAATTGACTCAGGGGAACAACTAGAGATTAACCCAGTGGTCATCGCCTTAGTTGATAAACTACTAAAATTTAGGCGCATTGGAACCAGTCTGGGCATGTCAAATATTTCCAAGGTACTCTCTCCACTACTATGGAACCTCAACATCAACACTCTCCTGAGGAAGATGGAACAAACGGCATGCACAACCGTCGCATATGCAGACGACGTGGCACTAAAATTTAGGCGCATTGGAACCAGTCTGGGCGTGTCAAATATTTCCAAGGTACTCTCTCCATTACTATGGAACCTCAACATCAAAACTCTCCTGAGGAAGATGGAACAAACGGCATGCACAACCGTCGCATATGCAGACGACGTGGCACTAATAGTCACCGGCAAAGACCCGAAACTACTGTCTGAGCTACTGGAATCTGCGCTGAAACTTCTTTTAAAATGGTGTCATGACTGTGGACTGGATGTAAACCCGATTAAAACAGAACTGGTGCTATGTACACGGTGATACAAAATCCCCAAATTTGTCAAACCAAGATTAAATGGAGTCGCACTTACACTCTCTGATAGTGCCAAATACCTCGAGCTAACATTGGACAGTAAACTGTATTGGAATCTGAACACTCAGACCAGGATTAGCAAAGCGGCAACGGTTCTATACTGCTGCAAAAGGGCCACCAGCCTCAATTGGGGAATTAGCCCCAAGAACCTAAACTGGTTATACGAATCAGTTATTGAACCCATCTTATGCTACGGATCGGCAGTCTGGTGGCCGACGCTAGATAAAGCGTCCCAAAGGCTGAAATTCGAACGCATTATGAGACTGATGGCAATCATGATAACAGGGGCACTTAGAACTACTCCAACTAAGGCACTGTTCACGATCCTAAACTGGTTACCCCCAGACATTGAGGCGAGAAAAATAGCAGCGAATACCGCAATGCGATTAGACGCCACAAAAGCATGGATGCACAGGAACTATGGCCATGCCAAAATTCTGAACCTAATCAATGTGATCTGCCACACGGATTACACCATACCTGAACCTCTATTCGATTCGGGTTTTATAAGGAACATCCCGGATAGGTCCTACTATAATGATAATGCCCTGAATTTTGGGGAGGATGTCATCCTAATTTTCACGGGCGGTTCAAAATCAAAGGAAAGAGCGGGTTGTGGAATCTTTTCGGAAGAGTTGAATTTGAGTCTATCAATCAGGCTACCAGACCACTGCAGCATATTTCAGGCCGAAATAGCGGCCATTAGAATAGCCGTAAAGACAATTCAGTATCTTGGGAATTCATATTCTTACTGATAGTAAAGTGGCTATTAGATCCCTAGAGAACGTGTACACCACTTCGAGAAATGTTCGAGAATGCCGGTCGTCTCTTGAGGACATAGCGAGAAGTTCGACGATTACCCTAACATGGGTTCCAGGACATGGGGACATATATGGAAACCATGGGGCCGATACATTGGCAAGGGCCGCCCTAACCGTGAACTCGGTCGAAGTTTGCGGTCTCATTCGGATCCCTCTCACAAGGGGGAAACAGCTCATTGCGGGGAAACTGAACCTCATTGTTGAAGAGAGTTGGGCAAGAGAACCAACCTGCACGACGACCAAACAAATTTGGCCTACAATGGATGTACAGAGGACACGATTTGTGCTGAACTTGTCCAGAGTCCACTTGAAGAACATCATAGCTGTAATAACTGGTTACTGGCTGGTTGGTAAACACGCTAAGAGGCTGAAACTACCCTACAACAATATTTGTAGAAGCTGCAATGATGAGGAAGAAGAGGAGACCACTGAGCATCTTCTATGTCACTGCCCTGCTTTTGGTGACCTGAGATAAGAAAAGCTTGGTCATCGGACACATCTAGACAATTGCCTTCATCATAGCAACGAAATGACTTGACAGCGACGTTGGCCGAATAGAATAGGAACATTTGGTGCGAAAATCTTAAAATGGTATCACAACGGGACTCATACTGGGACCCAAGTGAGCTTCGTTCAACGTGGCTGCCGAATTAACCTAACCTAACCTTGTATATATGTATATTTATGTGGGTGTTTTATCCACGTTCTAATTATTGAAACACTTTAGTTAATGTTAAATTATAAAGTTTATTAAAATGTAATTCATGACTTATTAAGTTGGTAATATAACCAGTAAGAAAGTTTCCTCAGTAAAATAAAAAAAAATGCAATTATATTGATATTATTACTCGATTTCTAAAGTGGGTGGAGTGGTAAATTTGTATGGGAGGTACTAGAAGGGGCGTGTCTAGACTTCTAGGTTTATCCTCCAAAACTTTATTCTGTTACAGCTTTACTAAATACAGTGTTTGGGCACGATAGCGTTGGATGTATTGATATTATTACTCCATCTCTGAAGTGGGCGGAAAAGTACATTTGTATGGGAGGTCCCATAAGGGGCGCCGGTAGACTTCCAATTTTTTTCTCCAAAACTTTATCCTGTTATAACTTAATAAAATACAGAATTGGGGCACGATCGTGTCGAGAATATTGATATTATTACTCCATCTCTAAAGTGGGCGGCGTGGTACATTTGTATGGGAGGTATCAGAAGGGGCGTGACTAGACTTCCAGATTTTTTCTCCAAAACTTTAACCTGCTTGAACTTTACTAAATACAGAATTTGGTCACGATCGCGGTAGTTCTAATAATAATATTAATCGATTTCTAAAGTGGGCGGTACCAGATGTGTGTGGGAGGTACCAGATGGGGCGTTGGTAGACTTCAGTTTTTTTCCCAAAAACTGTATCCTGCTATAGCATTACTAAATTAAGAATTAGGGTACGAGCGCGATGGATTTGTTGATATTATTACTCCATATCTAAAGTGGGCGGAAAGGTGAATTTGTATGGGAGGTACCAGAAGGGGCGCGGCTAGACTTCCAATTTTTTTTTCAAAAACTTTATTCTGCAATTGCTTTACTAAGTACAGAATTTGGGTACGATCCCGTTGGGTGTATTGATTTTGTAACTCGATTTCTAAAGTGGGCGGAATGATGTATTTGTATGGGAGGTACCAGAAGGGGCGGAGCCATGTAGCCCATTTGCAATACCGTAAGTAGTTTTGGGGAAATATTAACTCTTGCAAAATTTCAAGACATTTGGTTGCGTCTTTCGAAAGTTATCGTGCGAACCAGCCGGACAGCCACCAGACAGACAGACAGACAGACAGACGGAAATGGCTCAAATGGCTTAAAAAGTCATGAATCGAATTTGGTTCTAAGAAACCTAGGGTCTGAAGTGACTCCTCCTATGTGTTACACTTTTGAGTCGTATCAAATGATATATACCCTCATCCCTAAGGGTGATGGTATAATGATTGATTTTAACAGAATTCATAACACAAAACTAAAAGACTTCTATACATCCGATCACTCTGGCTCACTCAAACAGACTGCCCTTTGGGCTTTTGCCACTGCAATTTAGAGCGTTTCGTCAATTATGTGTCGTGCGCATGTTCGTTCGTCAAAGTGTAAGTTTGTATGTTCTCTCGCGCAACATGAGTGCGTTGGTGTGCAGGCATGTCCTATCCATGCCTCAAGCCCACATTTATGTTAGAAGCTTAATTATTAGAAAGATTCGAAATCGTTATTTTCATATCAAATCGGACCATATATATTCTAAACAAGTCCTCTCTAGTAATACCGGTTGGGTCAACTTATGCATAAAATTTTTACCAATGATCAAACAAACATAAATTCTGAAATTCATTTACGTTTGACGATGGATTCAAATTTTCTATTTATATCGACCCAGCGCCAACAACCGGGTCCAAACTATATGTTTGGGGCACAAATCGAACCTTATGGTGTGATTATGAATTCTATGGCTCTTATCGTTAAGTTCTCTGAGGAAGTAAGCAGTTTGATACAGCCGTTTTTCAGTTTTAAGCATCCGAACAAACAAATGCATTGTGAAGACAAGTGGGATCCCTAGTATCTTAAGACCTAATTCGTCCTATATTCTTTATGGGTGACGTTATAAAATATTCATATTCAATATACATATTCTACTGACATTTGATAACTTTTCCAGTATTAGTCCTTCTATAAGACCACGCAATGCGACTCAATAAGTCGTAGCTACTTGGTACGTTACATTCAATCAATTTATATTGTTAGTTTGATTTTATACGTGGTTGTTTTGTGACTCACCAGTTAAGTCAATTGCTTTGTGGGTCAATCGTAAAATTTGCATAAAATAACATCGTAATTTCTGTTTCTTCTCCGCAAAGGACAGACCGATGCGAAATCACATTTGCAACAGTAGCCATAAATGCAAATTGTTTATTATCCCCATTTGGTTTTCCATTTTGTTGCTGTTATCACTGTTGCAAAAATCTCTGCGAGTATTTTACGGGCGTTACACAACTCTTATCAGTCAGTCATTCATCTTTAGCAATTTTGTCTTTTGAAGTATACGTCCTTAACTTTTTCTTTTGTTATGTTTACTCTTATTCCTTTTTATTGATTAATCATAAATATGTATAATCTTTAATTAAAGTTAAAAAATGGGCTTGTTGTTTTGTTGCTTTTGTAAAACTCATATAAAAACCAATAACAGCAAAAAAGGAATATGAATATCTGCCGTTATATTTTTCAGAAATTAAGCAAACAATTTCAATTAATATCGTTGTTATCTATAGAGTTTTTAATTGTCCTGCCTATACACATTCGAGACAATCGAGAGAGTATTTCAAACATTTAAAGCTATTTTAATTGAATTGAATGTAAACATAAAAGTATCTTTTGAGTATATGAGGACCTGTAAGGTTAAGAAGGAAGCCTTGAGATCTTATGTTGGTATATAAATGCTTTGTGTTTGAACTTCTCGCATAATAATCGTATATATAAAATAATGTAAAATTACAATTAAACATAATTGCTTGTTAGTTACAAAACACTAGTAGGAGTAAATAAAATCTACAAACAGAAAAAACTGCCTGGCATTATGCATATATAGATAAAATATGAAATACATAACACTTAGTATTTCGTATCAATTTTTTATGTCCTGCGACTGTTTAGTACATATTTAGAAATTCATTTTTGTAATATGTCCAAAAAGGTCGTGGTGCATTAAATGGCAAAAGTGCAGAATATGGGTCGGGAGCCTAACAAAAAAAATGCCACCCCACCCCAAATACGGCCCAAAACACGTATTTTTGGTATATCCCGGAAATTCAAATGGCTCTAATCGTTGGATTCGTCTCGAAAATATCTTTCATTTGAGTAGCCGCACCTGGGGGGTCATCATAGAACCGAAAGGGGCCCCTTTTTTGACCCCGCGGGTCCCATGGGCCTGAGCGCCAACATTGACCTACCATTCCGATGTTTGGGGTACAAGACGAAGACAATGGTATATTTTTTAAAATCGCACTTCAGCCCAGAATGAAATTACTAGGTCAGTATAGTAAAACCGCCAAAGGGTTTGGCGGTCTCAGGCCAAACTTTTTTTGTGATCTTTTATTCTTTTGGTTATATTAATGTTTTTGCTTAGTTTTTCAGCCATAACTCAAAAGCCATTAATGTTTTCTTATATCATTGTTTAGCAGAATTGTAGCTAAGGCTTAAATATATAACTCTATGCAACAATTTGTTGATCATTGTCTCGGTGGTGAACGAAAATCTCAGTAACAAAACCTTAACCTCCATTTAGTTCCACTACGTTACAATTTTTTACAGTGTTTTAAAGTTCGATTTTTTTTTGGTCAAAAGTCGAAACAAGAAATATGAAAAATCATGTATAACTAATAAGGCGGTTGTCTTCGGCGAACGTTAGATACCCTTCACCATTTGTAAAAATAGTGATAATACTAGTTATTTGCACTACAACTATATTTTATTAAACTTTGTACCACGAAACAGGGGAGTTGGTGAGAAGTGGACGTTACTTTTAGCTTCACACATCCATTTTGTTAATAATTTTGTATCGATTTTATTCGATTTACCGATAAGTTTATGAGTTGCTGAGTTGGAGCTTATTTTTATGAATTTTGTAACTCCCCAAAAATGAGAATTTTTGTGGGGTGTGGGAGTAGTTTAAATCCGATCATGCTTATCTTAGAACTTAAGCTCTGCTTCTGGACTGATACTTACATACCAAATTTCAGCCCGAAAGCTCATAAACTATAGGGCCATATAGAGTGTGTATGGATGGTGAGAGAAGTATTCGTCCAAAATTGCTCATCTTACAACGTAAGCTCATATTATAGGATTAAAGTTTGCATATCAAATTTCATCTCAATATTTCCTAACCTACGGCTATAATCGCGGGGGCAGTTACGCGGGCACCCCAAAAAAGGTAGTTTAAATGGGAGGTGAGAGTAGTTTTTGACCGACATTGCTTATCTTAGAAAGTAGCCTCCTCTTAAAATAAGGCTACAATCGCAGGGACAAACCGCAAAAAGGGAGAATTTGTATGGAAGGTGAGAGTAGTTTTTGACCGATCGGTCTCAGGTTTATATATTTACCTAATATATATATTTACCTAAATATATAAAACAAAGACGTATTGCTTACACCATTTTAAAATCAAGAACGGCTAAATCAATTTTTAAGGAACTTTGTCGATGTGTATGATTGGTTCCAGCATAAACCAGTAAGAAAGTTTCAGTCGGGCAACCCGACTTACATATACTCTCACCCTCGGTAAAACAAAAAATTTTCTATTTTATTGATATTATAACTCGATTTCTAAAGTGGGCGGAGTGGTACATTTGTATGGGGGGTACCAGATGGGGCGTGTCTACACTTCAGGTTTTTTCTCCAAAACTTTATCCTGTTTTAGCTTTACTAAATACATAATTTGGGCACGATCGTGTCGAGGATATTGATATTATAACTCCATCTCTAAAGTGGGCGGAAAAGTACATTTGTATGGGAGGTACCAGAATGGGCGTGGCTAGACTTTAAATTTTTTTCCAAAACTTTATCCTGTTATAGCTTTACTACATATAGAATTTGGGATCGATGTATTGATAATATTACTCGATTTCTAAAGAGGGCGGAATTGTACACTTGTATGGAAGGTACTAGAAGGGAAGTAGTCATGTAGCCCATTTTCAATACCTTAAGTAGTTTTGAGGAAATATTAACTCGTGCAAAATTTCAAAACATTTGGTTGCGTCTTTCGACTTAAAAAGTCATGAATCGAATTCAGTTCAAAGAAACCTAGGGTATAAAGTGACTCCTGCTATGGGTTACACTTTTGAGTCGTATCAAATCCCTAAGGGTGATGGTATAAATATTAGATACTTGTGGACCGATAGATGGCGCTAGTGCCGTTTATTTTAACGAATACTCTCATTGATGTAGGGATTTACATCCAAATAAATATTAAGTCTATGGAAAATTTTTGACCCGATAGTTGGTGCTGAAGTTTGGGTATTCACAAAATAAAACAAATGCGGGTTAGTTACTCTATTTATGAGTCAAGAACGGCTGCCGAATAATATTAGGGCAAAAGTACTTTTGGTCGTATATGCGCATCACATCTGATCACCATATGTTTGTGCCGTGCTCAGGATTGTTTTTATGCAAGAAAAAATCTATGTTTTACTTTTTGCGGCTGATATATGGCAATTTTGGTCCTTTATGTCTCGATCATCTAGCTTTAAGACTTAACATTGATGAATGTGTTAGCACTTACTTTAAAATGCCTCAGTCAGCACATTGCAGAACAATTTTTGGACATTTCAATTGATCACACAATTTACTTACTTACTTAATTTTCCTTTACACCCCATGAATGGGGTATGGGATAGCTTCTCGCGTTGTTGAGAATTAACTCGCTTTCTATTTTTAGATTCACAACTAACGGCACCTACTTGTTTATCGATGAATGCGAACGTCACTGTTTGAGAAGCTCTTACTAGACATGCCGATTGACTCGACACTACTACTGCGAAGTTGCTGTTGACAACATTCGAGGGGAGCCGACAATGAAAGAACATTTTTCTTTTAAGATGACTGTAGCCAGGAGTTGAACCTGTGATCTCCCGCATGTTGGTCGCGTGTTCTAACCACTATGCCACGGCCGGTCCCAAAAGCTAATGGCATTTAAATAATTAAAAAACTTAACTATGTGTGGAAATTACTTTCGTATCTATGGTTTTTATGCATATTTAACTAAGTTAATGCTTATCTATTATTTTTTTTAATCAGCAACATTGGAACTCGAACACACGACTAAGAACTTATCGGATGATTTTTACACTGGGCTTTGGCATGATATGATTTGGCATAGATGCGAACATGTAGAGAGGCAGGTTTTCATAAACAACTTACTTACTTACTTAAGTGGCCCATTACAACTTACGAACATGTTTCATAAGTTTGAGGCCTGAAGTACGAAAGAATTCCACACGCTTCGGTCTTGTGCATGTGTTCTCCAGTTAGTCCTACCAGATGGTGACACGTCGCCTACCACTTGGTCCTTCCAACGGAGTCTGGGTCTCCCTGCTCTGCGCCGTCCTTCAGGTTCGCCTTCAAACACCTTTCTCGCTGGAGCATTTACATCCATCCTGGCAACATGACCCAGCCATCGTAGTCGTTGCATTCTGATTTTTTTAGCTACGTCGATGTCGTGGTAAAGCTCATACAGCTCATGGTTCATCCGATGGCGAAACTCGCCGTCGACACAGATAGGTCCATAAATTTTTCGGAGTACTTTTCTCTCGAATATTCCCAGGTTTTGTATGTCCGTTGTAGTAAGCACCCATGATTCGGCAGCATAAAAAAGAACGGGTAAGATTAGCACCTGGTAAAGCTGTTTCTTAGTATTCCGAGATAAGGTGGTGTTACTAAAGTGCTGCCGAAGTCCGTAAAAACATCTATTGGCTAGCACTATTCTCCGTTTAACTTCTTGGCTGACATTATTTTTCTTGTTGACGGAAGATCCGAGGTAGGTAAACTCGTCGACTACCTCAAAACAATAATTGTCAACGTTCACGGTGCGTCCCCAACGAGAGGACTCTTTGTTCGTCGAAATCATTATTTTTGTTTTGTCCTCGTTGACCGCTAAACCCATTTTTGCTGACTCCTTTCCTAGTGATGAGAAAACTGCAGTAACATCCCGCAGATTTCGACCAATGATGTCTATATCATCGGCATAGGCTAGTGGCATGTGGCTCTTGTGGAATATGGTGCCAGATATGTTGACACCAGCCTTTCTCATCACCTTCTCCATAACTATATTAAACTAGCGGACCCGGCGAACTTCGTCTCGCCCCAATTTAATGCCTTTAGATAAACTCAGTAGAGAGTGGTATGACAAACAATGTTTTTCGATTAGTTTTCCGTCGCAAAAACAAACAACGAAGTCGGTTCTCCAAAACGTGAAAAGACAACGTTCAGCTGACCGCACGTAAAACAGGGAAATTCGAGATTAATCCCACATACTTCCAACGATTGGTCTTGCGATTTCATGATTGTCTTCGGGGAATAGGAAGAGATGATCAGTTGATTCGTAAGATAAGGACTTCCTCTTCGTAGAATTTGTTTTTGATGATCGTCGGTTAAATCACATTGTTTATCAGATTCTTGACGGATAACCGCGTACTGTTGCACAATTTCGGTTGATTTAGATTCCGCAATGTGATTATGATCGATCCCACCTTCATCTGTAAATTATGCGGTACATTAATCGAATTAAAAAATTCGGTCAATTGTTGGTCGCATCATCCTCGTCGGTCACGCGGTAAACTAAAATTTAATTCAAGCCATCAATGTCCTTATTCTTCGCTGCTAGTACTGCCCGTTAATTAATCCAATCGATATTTTTATAATTCTGTGCAGTGTGATGAGTTGCTCTTCCGACGATGTGAACTTTCAAAAATTTGCAGGGAACGATATCAATTCAGTGGAAACATTAACACGAATTTGGCCGTTGCCAATTTAGCAGATGGTGGGAGGTTCTTTTCAACAGTGAGAAGACTCATCGGCAGTTCGACTGCCTTCCAATAATGTTGCAGCCATGCTAGGGGATGCAGCGGCCAACGTTATTAGAAATCTTGACCAAATTGTTCCCTGAATAAATACAAAATGTCTTGCCTGTCCCACCGGGAGCATCGAGAAAGTAAATGCCTCCCGTTTTATCGTCAACAACCTTTATCAGCGAATCGTACATGTTCTTGTACTCGGCATTTAACAGCGGCACATTTGTTCGAACAGCTTCGGTCAGTTCGTCTCGATTATACTCTTGCTCTCGTCAAAATTCGCGATCGAATGCATATTGCATCGAACGATTTTGCGCTGGCATTTCCAATGTTGACAGCTGATTGCCGCACATGAGCACGCACATGTCATCCATCGAACCCGGCCAATGATCGCAAACAATGTACGAATTTGAATCGCTTTTGAATTTTGGCAAGCCTTCCGAAATGCGGCGCACAAAACACCATCCACAGTACGCAAGGAATTAAAGGATAGTAAAGATAGAAATAATACACTTTGGCGTGGAATAATTATCCGAAATTTTTCACTATTACATCGTCCAAAATTATCAAATCATACAACAATATGCAAAATTTCGTCGGAAAATAATAATTTTTTTCAAATTTTTCCGAGTTTTTCAACAATTTTTTTTTATTTTTCCATTCGAAAATCTATTCGTAACAATTGCACACATAATTCCATACAAAACAGCAATTTTCGGTTTTTCGAATTTCCCGACTTTTCCGGAGGATTTTCCCAAAATTTTCTTTTACATAAACCTGCTCCTGGCAATTACGAACAAATGAAAAAAAATTTCAGCAAAATCGGCTCAGCCGTTCTCAATTGATGAATTACTATACATTTTTGCCACCATTTTTATATATATAGATAGTGTACAGGACAGGCTATCGCCCTGCCTGAGACCTCTTTCCGTGTTAAATGGTTCAGACTGATCCTTACCAATCTTAACAGAGGATTTGGTGTTGTCTAAGGTACATTTGCAAAGTCGAATCAGCTTTGCAGGAATACCAAACTCAGACATGGTCTCATAAAGCCTATTCCTTATCGGAGAGTTCAAGGCAGCTTTGTAGTCGACAAAGAGGTGGTAGGTGTCGATCTGTTTTTCATGGGTTTTTTCCAGGATCTGTCGTAAGGTGAATATTTGATCCGTCGTAGATTTGCCTGGTCTAAAGCCGCACTGATATGGTCCAATTAGTTTTTTTACAATTGGCTTTAGACGTTCACACAATATGCTTGAAAGGACCTTGTACGCAATTGGTAATAGGCTTATTCCACGATAGTTCTTACAATCACTACGATCTCCTTTCTTGTATATGGGACATAACAGACTGAGACTCCAATCCCCGGGCATGGTCTCCTCTTGCCAGATGTTCTCCATGAGCTGATGCATGCTCCTAATCAGCTCCTCCCCGCCAGCCTTAAACAATTCAGCAGGGAGACCATCGGCTCCAGCAGCTTTGTTGTTTTTAAGGCGGGAGATGGCCATACGTAAACAACAGTCTTGTAATATCATCCATTTTGCATGTTTTATTAAAGAAGACCTCGTATATTAGTATTTTAGACAACATAATTTATTTGATTTAATTCTTTTTAAAACAATGAACTAAAAAAATTAAGACAAACACCATTTGAGCAGTATTTCCTGAAAGTGGCAGTTGAATATTCAACACTTTGTAGATGTCCCGAAATTTCAACAAAACTTCTATACGGGAGGGTCGTATTTTAGGATAGCAGTTATACCCAACGATGTTTCTGTCGTCAACTATGCTTTTGGTATTAAATAATAAATATCGCGTTTGGTCTATTAATAATATTAATCGATTTCTCAAGTGGGCAGTACCAGATGGGTATGGGAGGTACCAGATGGGGCGTGTCTAGACTTCCAGTTTATTTCTCCAAAACTGTGTCCTGCTATAACTTTACTAAATAATAGAATTTGGGTACGATCCCGTTGGTTGTATTGATATAATTACTCGATTTCTAAAGTGGGCGGAATGATGTATTTGTATGGAAGGTACAATAAGGGGTGGGGCCATGTAGTCCATTTGCAATGCCGTAAGTAGTTTTGGGGAAATATTAGCTCGTGCAAAATTTCAAAACATTTGGTTGCGTCTTTCGAAAGTTATCAAACAACTTAAAAAGTCATGAATCGAATTTGGTTCAAATAAACCTAGGGTCTAAAGTGACTCAATCTATGGATTACACTTTTGGGTCGTATCAAATGATATATACTCTCCTACCCGTAGGGTGAGGGTTTATAAAAAAGCATTCTAATAACTTTTTTGTTTATTTATGTTCGGCATACAAATATGTGACATATATTTACTGACATATTACTTTCATTACCAAAGTATTTATTATGCATGAGCCTAATTATGTCTCTTACAATTCCGTAATTATTGCATATTTACTACGCTATGCACGTGCAAAATGCTAGCTCACTACTGAACTTTATTGATAATTGATTTATGTTTAATATCTCTAATTGGACCAATCGACAAAGACAGGAAAATATTTTATTTTTAATTTCCCGTCACGTTAACCTTTTGGGAATTGGTTGTGAACAAGTGCTTAACTTACGAAATTCCTCAGCCTTAGAGACTTTAAACAAATGATAAATTCAAATATGTTTAGCTACGAATAAATGTATTTAATACTGCAATGGTAATTTAAACGGAGTGATTGCTGGCAGTGTAGTGTGTGTTTGTGTAAGAATTTTTGGAATGCACTTTTAGTACCTTTGTTGCATAAGATGCGCAAACTTCAATCACATGAACTGATTTGTAGGGGATTTCCTAATAATAGTTGTGTGACGTTATTCACTTGGGAATAACCAAAATCTATCTTCGGTGGTCCCCAACTCGCAGCTCACAACGTCCGATAGTTCACGTGTTCCCCAGGCCATGTGAGCCAATTTAAACCGGGTGACTCCACGACCTCACACTACGATAAATCCTGGAAATCCTAAAAATGCAGATCGACACCTATCATGTGTTCATTGATTACAAAGCTGCATTCGGCAGTCTGTTACGATAGAAACTATTAGATGCTATACCTGAGTTTGGTATCCCCGCGAAGCTAATACGACTTTTCAGGATGATACTGGCTGACACAAAGTCTTCAGCGATAAATAGGCAAAAATCAGACTCAGTAGTTTTCTACCAAGCAAGGCTTTAGACAAGGCGATAGTCTGTTATGCGGACTCTTTAACATTCTATTTGAGATGATCATGCGGAAGGCTGCAGTAAACACGACTGGTACCGTCTTTAATAAAAGTCGAATGCTGTCTAACGTATGCCGAGTAATGCTGGATATTACTGCGGTTTTTTCAAGCATTGAGAAGCAGTTGGCAGAAGTAAGTCTAAGGACAAAACCAAATTATTTGTTTCAACGAACAAAGAGTCCACTCGTCTGGGACGCTGCGTGAACGTTTACAACTATAACTTTGAAGTGGTAGACGAATTTGTCTAGCTTAGCTCCGCCGTAAACAAAATTAATCATGTCAGCCGGGACATCAAGAAACAAGTATTGCTCGGATATAAAACAATTTAAGAAATTTAACATCCTTTCTTTTTAAACACTTTTTAACTAAGGTTGGCGTATAACCTTCCGTATATTATATTTTATGTTAATGCTAACATTTGCTATATCAATACATCCTTTCAAACTCCATAGCAGTAACTCAAATGTACAACATATACTCTGTTTGAACATTGCACATAATAAAATTGCGCTAAAGCTAAAACTCATTTGCTACTATTCCTTATTTACCTGCTAGACATCAAATACATAGAGACATCATCCAAAGGACACCTGTACAATTCGCAAAAGAATATCTAATTAAATAATTTCCTGTTGAGACTTTGCTAAAACGAAAACTGAAATTAGTTTAGTGGGAGTAGTTGGCGACAGCAGTTATAAATATTTCCACATTGCTGATGTTTTAACTAGTTGCTTGTTTTTGGAGAAACCCAAATCTATAGCTATACCACACATACAACAAACAAAAAAAAAAGAATAACAACATTAAATGAGCTTTCCAAGAAGTAAAGTAGTAATACTAAAACAAGAATAATCAACTAACCTTCAATTGCATAAATATGTACACAAGCAACATTTGTACAACAGAGCATTGCTGCACAGTGGGATGTAGTATGACAATAAGTAGTAATAATTAGGAATATCTGAAACTACTGAACCGTTTGCTATAAGAGGAGTGGCATAGGGCAGTCATCCAGATCATTTTGTGTGACATGCTGATAATTATGGAATTTACTTATGTTAGTTATTCCTTTTTCGAAAATATGTAATCACAATATCCAGAGTATTGCAATACTTGTACAATACCACCCTTATGGATTGGCACTGTCGATGAGAAAGTCGCGACTGACTTTCACAGACCCTTAAAAATAACAAAATCAGAATAAAGTGAAAGTTAAAATTAGATAAAAACCCAGTACAGTTATTTTCCGACAGATGAACTGGCTGATAAATAGCCCCACCAGACTTCTGCGGATTTGTTAGTATTTTCTATCTTTTAAACCATTGTGGAAAGTGGGTGATACCACGCCCCTTTTTAGAAAATCGGTTTATGGGCCATATAAATGGACCGATTGCAATTATATTTTTTTTGTGTGATACTGTCCATAGATCTACTGTCATAGACTACATGAACACTTAATTAGACAAAGGGCGTGGCACAGCCTACACATACCAAAATTTCAATCGATCATATCTCGAGAGCCATTAGAGGTATAAAGATGAGATGTGCTAAATATGTTACTGATACAAAGAGAAATACGTCTCACTTGAAAATGAGAGATGCCACGACCCTTTTGATAAAATCGTTATCTGGAAGAAATAAATAGACCGATTGCAATAAAATTTTCGCTGTGTGTACTATCCGTAGAGCTCCTATCATTGTGTATCTTTTGATATTCGTACTTTTAGGTATTTAAATTTATTTTATTTTACTGAGGGTGATGGTATATGTAAGTCGGGTCGCCCGACTGAAACTTTCTTACTGGTTTTATGCATTTTTTAACTCCCCAAAAATAGGAATTTGTGTGGGATGTGGGGTCAGTTTAAATCCAATCTTGCTTATCTTAGAATTTAACCTCTGCTTCTGGACAGAAGCTTACATACCAAATTTCAGTCGGAAAACTCTTAAACTTCAGGGACATACAGACGGACACCCCGAAAAAGGGGGAGTTTGTATGGTAGGTGGGAGAAGTATTCGTCCGATATTGCTCATATAACTACGTAAGCTCCTATTATAGGATTAAAGCTTGAATATCAAATTTTAGCTCGATATTTCCTAACCTACGGCTGTTATCAGGGGGACTGACATACGGACACCCCCAAAATGAGGGATTTTGTATGGGAGATGGGAGTAGTTTTCGATCATCTTACTACCTCCACTTACTGTAGGGAAGCTTGCATACAAAATTTCAGCTTGAATGCCCTTAAACTACAGCTGCAATCGTAGGGATAGACCCCAAAAAGGGGGAGTTTGTATGGGAGGTGGGAGTAGTTTTAGACCGATCGGGCTCATCTTAGAACTCAACCTCCATATAAGGCAGCAAAGCTTGCGTGCAATATTTCAGCTTGATTGCTCATAAATTACTCCTGTAATCGCGGGGACTGACATACGGACACCCCCAAAAAGATGAATTTTGTATGGGAGGTGGAAGTAGTTTTTTACCGATCGGTCTCATCTTACTACTCAACCTCCGCTAAGTGTACGAAAGCTCACATACAAAGTTTCAGCTTGATTTCCCTATAACTACGGCTGTAATCGCAGGGACAGACCCCAAAAAGGGGGAGTTTGTATGGGAGGTGGGTGTAGTTTTGGACCGATCGGGCTCATCTTAGAACGTAATCGCGGGGACAGACGGTCACCTTTAAATCGACTCAGATTTCGATGCTGATCATTTATATATATATATTGTCTAAAGTGGTATAATCACTCAAACCAATGTGATAAAGCTGCAATCATAACCAGTACAGAAATTTCAGTCAGATGAACTGACTGATAAATACCATCACCTACTATAAGATATTGTTTGTTCTTGAGTTATTGAAATTAACCGATTTGTAATTAAAACCAGTTAGAAAATTTCAGTCGGTCAACCAGACTTACATATACCCTTACCCTCAGTAAAACAAATAATTTTCTATATGATATTATTACTCGATTTCTAAAGTGGGTGGAGTGGTAAATTTGTATGGGAGGTACTAGAAGGGGCGTGTCTAGACTTCTAGGTTTATCATCCAAATCTTTATCCTGTTATAGCTTTACTAAATACAGAGTTTGGGCACGATAGCGTTGGATGTATTGATATTATTACTCCATCTCTGAAGTGGGCGGAAAGGTACATTTGTATGGGTGGTCCCGTAAGGGGCGCCGCTAGACTTCCAATTTTTTCTCCAAAACTTTGTCCTGTTATAACTTAATAAAATACAGAATTGGGGCACGATCGTGTTAAGAATATTGATATTATTACTCCATCTCTAAAGTGGGCGGCGTGGTACATTTGTATGGGAGGTACCAGAAGGGGCGTGTCTAGACATCCAGATCTTCTCTCCAAAACTTTATAATGTTATAGCTTTACTAAATACAGAATTTGGGCACGATCGTGTCAAGTGTATTGATATTATTATTCCATCTCTAAAGTGGGCGGAAAGGTACATTTGTATGGTAGGTACCAGAATGGGCGTGTCTAGACTTCCAGATTTTTTCTCCAAAACTTTATCCTGGTAGTTCTAATAATAATATTAATCGATTTCTCAAGTGGGCGGTACCAGATGTGTGTGGGAGGTACCAGATGGGGCGTTGGTAGACTTCAGTTTTTTTTGTCTCAAAAACTATATCCTGGTATAGCTTTACTAAATTAAGAATTAGGGTACGAGCGCGATGGATTTATTGATATTATTACCTCATATCTAAAGTGGTCGGAAAGGTGAATTTGTATGGGAGGTACCAGAAGGGGCGTGGCTAGCTTTCAAAATTTTTTCCAAAACTTTATCCTGTTATAGCTTTACTAAATACAGAATTTGGGGACGATCCCGTAGGGTGTATTGATATTATTACTCGATTTCTAAAGTGGGCGGAATGATGTATTTGTATAGGAGGTACCAGAAGGGGCGGGGCCATGTAGCCCATTTGCAATACCGTAAGTAGTTTTGAGAAAATAATAACTCGTGCAAAATTTCAAAACATTTGGTTGCATCTTTCGAAAGTTATCGTGCGAACCAGCCGGACAGCCACCAGACAGACTGACAGACAGACAGACGGACATGGCTCAAACGACTTAAAAAGTCATGAATCGAATTTGGTTCAAAGAAACCTAGGGTCTAAAGTCACTCCTTCTATGTGTTACACTTTTGGGTCGTATCAAATGATATATACCCTCATCCCTAAGGGTGATGGTATAAATAGTCACATCAATACCTATACGGTATTAAATTACCCACATAATATATCGCTTGAGTTTACAGATATCAACCGTTTTTTTCGTTTAACTTTTATGATTTCAGGTTCCATAAATTAAAATTTTCTAAAAATCGATCTATGTGCAGTCTTTAATGGGTTAAAAGACATTTTGAAGATGCTTAATATGGTTCAATAAATAGTTGATGTTATCCATCAAAAATTGTCTTATTCAAAAATTGGTTGATAGATCTCGATCAAATAACAGTCGCTGAAAATACATGTTAGAAAAAAATTCAAACATTACAAAAGAGTTTTAGTTTTAAAATTTTTGATTTTGAACATCATAATGTTATTCTTTGATCCATTGTGTTTTCAATGTAATACTTGGTTCAACTATTTTATAAGCATAGATAGGAAAATATTTTTAAATTGTCATCATGTTTATAGCAGCGAGTAAGCATACACAATTTTAGTTTCTGCTATAAACCGCAGGTGTCGAAGATAACACTTACATACATGTTTCAATCTGCAAGTTTACTTCCCGAAAATTAAAATATTCTCACACACATAATATAACGCTAAATAATACATAAAGTAACATGCTGAACATTGTTGCCAGAGTATAACAGTAAATGCTTCAAAAATAGTGCAAAATAAGCAATTAAGTCTAAACCGAAAACATAGATTACAAATACATTAGAATATCTAGCGAATAGTAAAAGCTGAACTTTGTACGAGTCTGGCATACCAAATTCATGGAAAAAAATATTTCTTAAAAATCTTAGTGGGACCGGCCGTGGCATAGTGGTTAGAACATGCGACTACCATGCGGGAGATCGCAAAATTAAGTTTTTTAAGTTTAAAAATCTTAGTTGTATCAATATGTATACAAAACAATCACAAATGGAATTTTGGTTCGTGAATTGCCTAATTAAAAAAAAATAAAAAAAAAATTCAAATCCAAATATACAGTATGTTAACAACAAAAATAAGCTAAAAATCGTTTAGCACTGAGTTTAAATAAAATATGCTAAAACGGTTAAATTATGCTAAACAGGTAACACTGAGGTTGAATTGCTTTAAATATTATAACCGCACGTACATATCTTCTTCTAACTTCGACATCCTCTCAAGATTTGTAAGACGCGAAAATTACGTAAAGTAATAACATCCTGGGACAAATTTACATATATATGTAGGTATATTCGAATTCATATTATCCTTTATATCCGCCTCAATGTACGCGAATCCGGCATTAACACTCGAATAAAATAGTGTTAAATTAGACAAAACTTTTGTACGTACACACACACACACACATACACTGGCACATACTCGTATTTCAAGCTTTATGAGTAAGAACATTCTAATAATTTGTGGATCTGTACAATTTTACAAGGGTGGTGAACCATAGCATTCACTTACATATGTAAATATACATGTATGTATGTACTAGCAGTTGGTATATTTCAATGTGTGGTATATCCAGTTTTATGTGTAAGGCAGTGTTGCGTGTTGGATGAATCGTCACTTTGGTGTGTAAAAGTTTATCGTTATAACGTGGATTCCCATAGTTTTACAAGGTTCTTAAACTGAAATATATGTACAAACACATAAACACGTATATTTTAAACAGGTGAAATACCTGTATGTAGTTGAGTGCTTAAGATTTGATAATTTACTTAAAATCTTAAAAAAAAACTCTCAAGTTTAAAGCTCTCTTAAATTTGCATGCAATCTATAAAATCATTTGACCGTAACCGGAAATTTTCAATCAGTAATTTGTCGATTTACAATGGCAATATAAGAGTGGTTACACCGAAGGGTGGTCGATTTGTATTAGAGAGTAGGTAACAGAAGATTGAGCTTTACAAAGCCTCCCTTAGTGGATTTCGCAGCCCCAAGAAACTAGGATCGGGCTCAGTGTCATAATAAGCCACTCTTCTTAAATAAAACAACAATGAAAACACGAAGAACATAATAAACAAGATATCTGGTCTCGATGATTTACCCTTTAAGCGACTGAACAGCCACTATCCGCATCAAGGCAAAATACTTTTAACATCATGCCGGCCGTGGCATAGTGGTTAGAACACGCGACTACCATGTGGGAGAATCCTGGATCTATTCCCGTCTCCAGTCATCTAAATTTTTCTTTTATTGCCGGCCCCCTCGATGTTTTCGACAGCAACGTCGCAGTATAAGTGTCGAGTCAATCGGAATGTCTAGTAAAAGCATATCAAATAGTGACGTTCGCGTTCGTCGATAAACAAGTAGGTGCCGTTAGTTGTGAATTTAAAAATAAAAAGCGTGTTAATTCACAACAATGGGAGAAGCTATCCCATTCATGGGGTGTAAAGGGAAATTAAGTTTTTTTTAAGTTAAGATTTGTGTACATTACCCGACAGACAGAGGCGAGGACATAAAAGTTGTATTCTACAACCGCCTGGGGGAAATATATAACTGCTCACAACTCTTGATACAAAACCTATTGGCAATAATAAATATTTGTCAACAGTAAATATCTTAAACCGAACTATGACAATAAGAAGATTGTTCTGGAAGATTGTAATGCTAAAATAGGAAAGGAAGACGTACTTGGACCGGCAGTCGGAAAATTTAGTCTACACAACTACACCTCCGATAACGGATTCAGACTGGTAAGTTTCGCAAGAAACATGGTTGTGAGTGGAACCAGATTCCCGCTTAAAGATATCCACAAGGCAACCTGGATATCTCCCGATCAAAATACAAGAAATCAGATTGATCACTTGGTAATTGATGGAAGGCATGTCTCAAGCGTTATGGACGTGAGTGCAATGCGCGGCGCAAATTTTGACTCGGATCACCACCTAGTTTCTGCCAAGGTACGCATGCAATTAAGTAGTGTTATAAACGCTCGTAACCAAATGCAAAGAAAGCTAGACATCACAAAGCTGCATACCATCGAAATAGCCAACGCCTTATCCAACCAATTCTACCAATTACTTCAAACAAACCCCCCTAATTATGATGTTCCTGACACACAGTGGCAACACATTGCGAATTCTATCATCACTGCCGCAACGACCGTACTGGGTTATGAAAAACCACGCTCAGAACAGCTCTGGTACGATGAGGAATGTCGCGCAATGTCTGAGGAAAAAGATGTTGCATACAAGGCAAAACTGCAGTCAATGGCGACGCGTGCGGTGACGGAGCGTTATAATGAGAAAAAGAGGGTAATGAAACGGCGGTTCAGGCGGATAAAGCGTCTGTAGAAGAAAAGAGAGAACCAGGATATCGAAAACTACAGGGATAGAGGTGAGACCCGAAAGTTCTACCAAAGGGTTAAAAACAATGTTTTTTGAAGAGATTTGATTACCTGCAGTGCTTTTTTGAGCTAGCAACGTGCATGCACCATAGCTCATAAACAAGATTTAGCTAAAGGAATGCATCCTCGATGATTGGTATCTAAGTTTTCTACATCCTGGACTTGAGAAAAGTGATGCAGATATGTGTACGAATCTCGGGATCAGCCTTTTACTTATCGTATACAATGTAATGTCAAGTGTGTTTTGTAAGAGACTAAAGCCCATTCAAGCGAAGCTGATTGGACCTTTTCAGTGTGCTCTTAGACCTGGTAAATCCACCACCTACCAGATATTCACACTGCGATAAAACCAAAAATTACACAATCGACAACTATCATCTATTTATCGATTGCAAAGGTGCACTGTCTGCAGTGTCAGTTAACGTGTGATACCATTTTCGCACCGGTGTGCTTGGACTTCTCAATGGCTTCTTTAAGCTTTTAAAACTTAAGCAAAGGGTACTGATGATGATAGTTTGGCAACTATCGAAATAGCTATCCGCTCTGCCAGCTTTCAACATAATTCATTTCACACAACTCTTGTAAAATAAATTCTATTAGCAATAATAGACATAGATCTTGAACCGAACGATGTCAGCCTGGAGATCAGGAGACGGGTATTGATCGCCAAAACAAAGGTCCAACTGTACCAGACACTGATCCTACCTGCATATCTCTACACCGCAAAATCCAGGGTAGTGGCACAAGCGGATCAATCTATTCCGGGAGTCTTCGAGAGAAAAACTCTTTGCAAAGCGCGTTGAAATAGAACGAATGCGCTGGCTTGGACACGTTGTACGAATGGATGAAAATGTCCCAGCTTGAAAAGTCTTCGGCAATAAACTCGACGAGCGGCGCAGGAGAGAGCAACCGAAAATTCGTTAAATGGACCAGGTGAAAGAGCTGTCATCTAAACTTAGTGTGACGAACTACACTATGACACAATTTGAGGGTCATTGTCTCGGGGGTGAACCAAACCAATTTCAAACGATAGCATTTGACCTCAGTAACAAAACCCTAAACTCCATTTTGCTCTACTACGTCACAATTTTTTTTACAGTGGTTTGAAGTTTGAATTTTTTGGTCAAAAGTCGATTCAAAGAATATGAAAAATCATCTATAAAAGTACATTTGGGGTATTTCATTTCTTCGAAGGCCTATACTAAAACTTTCAGGGGAATTTTTCTTTGGAACATTTTAACCCCCTAGCTGCCACCCGTGTGGTAAATTTTGTGCCCAATTTAGAAAAACTGTTTATATGTCAACTTTGGAGGGAGGTCAAGGCTTAGAATCTTCGATAAAAAATATTTTCCAGAAAATTTCACTAAGTCACCGAAGACAAATATCCTTTACGAGTCAAAAGTTATAAAAAAAAATTAAAATCAAATGTTAAGAAGACTTGTTTTGAGCAAAGAGTGCAACAAGCTTTTTCGGGAGTGAAACAAACTAATATCAAACGGTAGCATTTGACCTCAGTAACAAAACGCTAAACTTCATTTTGCTCCACTACGTCAAAATGTTAAAATGTTCCGAGGAAATATTCCCCTGAATGTTTTAGTATAGGTCTCCGAAGACATGAAATACCCCAAATGTACTTTTAAAGATGATTTTCTCTGAATCGGCTTTTGACCAAAAAATTCAACCTTCAAACCACTGTAAAAAAAATTTGTGACGTAGTGGAGCAAAATGGAGTTTAGGGTTTTGTTACTGAGGTCAAATGCTATCGTTTGATATTTGTTTGGTTCACCCTCGAAAAAGTGTGTTGCACTGTGCTATCTACGGATCGCAAAAAACCAAAGCGCTTTAACACTTTTTTACGTGCGGCTACTGATGAATGAAGTTCTGAAGATACTTCGTTACCGGAAGTTTTATATCTATATAGATAAAATTAATCGTGGTTTGTTAAGATTCTTAAAACTTGATAACGGCTGTTCCAAATTACACACTTTCTTCTGTGAGCTTGTTCATAATTGCTGCACAAAGGCTTAGGAGGAAAGAAAAGTCGAAAATTATCAAAAGGTGGCGCTGTAGTAGGTGACACAGGGTGGGTCAATTAAAATTTGAATCGGCTATACAAAAAGTACTAATAATTTTGTCAAATTTCTGATTTTAATGGAAAGGGGCTTTAATGTGTGAGTGAATTTTAATGGTGGGTAATTTCAAATTTCAAATTTAAATTGGCTATTAATATTTCCATGTTTATTTAGAAGTTGAACTTTGTCATTTAATAACAGAAAATAATGTCATGCATATGACTTTTAGGACTGGCTCGACAGTACCTTATCCGATCAACCCAATTTCACAGTACATTTTTGAACGAAAATAATTCGAAATCACATTCAAAGTAATCGGTAGTTCAATATTATAATTTTAAATGGGCCACCCTATAATTAATATAGGCTACATAAATATTAATCATTCGTAAAGGACAACTCTGAAATCTATCCTGACACAGTACAACACATGATGTTGGGACTCAATTCTGAGAACTGCACATAAAAGTAGCCTCAAAAAGAACAAGTTCAGCATCATTCGATTTGTCAAGTTACATGCCATAACAATTTAATATCGATTTAAAGTTAGTTAGTATCGTATAAAGGAATTTGACACTTTTTAGGCTATTTTATTAAATTGTTATATGGTGGCGTATGAATATCATAAGTAATATTCCACATAAATCATACGTCACGGAGTACAACAGTTTTATTGTAACTGCTACAAAATACACCCAGTTCAAAACCAATTGATGAATGAACCAGTAAGAAAGTTTCAGTCGGGCGACCCGACTTACATATACCATCACCCTCAGTAAAATAAAAAAAATTGATATTATATTGAAATTATTACTCGATTTCTAAAGTGGGTGGAGTGGTAAATTTGTATGGGAGGTACTAGAAGGGACGTGTCTAGACTTCTAGGCTTATCCTCCAAATCTTTATCCTGTTATAGCTTTACTAAATACAGAGTTTGGGCACGATAGCTTTGGATGTATTGATATTATTACTCCATCTCTGAAGTGGGCGGAAAGGTACATTTGTATGGGAGGTCCCATAAGGGGCGCTGCTAGACTTCCAATTGTTTCTCCAAAACTTTATCCTGTTATAACTTAATAAAATACAGAGTTAGGGCACGATCGTGTCGAGAATATTGATATTATTACTCCATCTCTAAAGTGGGCGGCGTGGTACATTTGTATGGGAGGTACCAGAAGGGGCGTGTCTAGACATCCAGATCTTTTCTCCAAAACTTTATCCTGTTATAGCTTTACTTAATACAGAATTTGGGCACGATCGTGCCAAGTGTATTGATATTATTATTCCATCTCTAAAGTGGGCGGAAACGTGAATTTTATGGGAGGTACCTGAAGGGGCGTCGCTAGACTTCCAATTTTTTCTCCAAAACTTTGTCCTGTTATAACATAACAAAATACAGAATTTGGGCACGATCGTGTCGAGTGTATTGATATTATAACCTTATTTCTAAAGTGGGCGGAGTGGTACATTTGTATGGGAGGTACCAGAAGGGGCGGGGCCATATAGCCCATTTGCAATACCGTAAGTAGTTTTGAGAAAATAATAACTCGTGCAAAATTTCAAAACATTTGGTTGCGTCTTTCGAAAGTTATCGTGCGAACCAGCCGGACAGCCACCAGACAGACAGACAGACAGACAGACAGACAGACGGACATGGCTCAAACGACTTAAAAAGTCATGAATCGAATTTGGTTCAAAGAAACCTAGGGTCTAAAGTGACTCCTTCTATGTGTTACACTTTTGGGTCGTATCAAATGATATATACCCTCATCCCTAAGGGTGATGGTATAAAAAGTAAAACTGTTGCTTATATAGGGAAACGTTATATGAACAGATTAAAGGAATTGCAATTCTTCATTTTTGTTTTGTTTCAGCTAAATCGGAATAGTGGTTCTCAAGTTATGTCAAACATAAGAGCCTACAACGCCACAAATTCCCCTATACGATACTTACTATCTGCAAATTGATATTAAATTATTATGGCATGTAACTTGACAAAACGAATGATGCAGAACTTCTTCTATTTGGGGCTACTTTAACGTGCAGTTCTCAGAATTGCGTTTCAAATTAATGAGCTGGAAAATGTTGTACTGTGATATTCACACCATTGCAATGGTCCAATGCATTGGTTCGGATTGTGGTCGAAACATGTAGTTGGGTCCCGGGAGTTGGAGCTGGGATGAATTTATATTGAAAATTGTAATCTATGGACAAAATTTAACTGAAATTCAGAATTTTAAATTATATGTTGGCACTATATTTTGATTTTACTCAAATTCAAAATGTATTTTGGCGGCAGGACAAAGTCTGCTGGGTTAGTTAGTGTATTCATAAAAAGGAAATTCTAAATAGAAATATTGGCAAGTTAAATCGTAGTGCTGGTCTATCTAAGCATTTGTTTAAATTGTCTCGACAAATCAACATTAAGTGTCATTCCAACTTTAAGTGTACTTTCAAGTTCACAGTGACAAATTAAGTATTTGAATGCTTACTATTGTACATAATGAACTGCAAGGGGAATACTGTACTGATTAATATTTAAACAATTCCTGTGTCACCACGCAACATCTTCTACACCGCAGTGTGCTTATTAATTACACATAATTAATATTGTATAATTGTGTCTTCGTTTGTAAGAGAGTACGTTTGTTCAGAGCTCACTAATTAATAAGTTCTATATAATTGGTAGCTTTGTCTAGTAGGTGGCAAGCACAAAATGTACATTTATTAGCAATGTAGTATAACATTTATTGTCATCTCAGATGATAGATGTTAACTATAAAAAAAAGCAGTCCATCATTAATGTTGGGAATAAAATATAAATTCTACAAATTATATTCATACTAAAGAGAACGAGTCATAGCTTTATTCAGGACAATGTACGTTCGCATACGCGTATATTTTCGAAACAACGATTCTTCGAATATATGGCATAGAAATGAAGCTCCATCGTTTCAGTTGGTTAGAAAATCGGCCAAGATTTAGGGCGTTCAGGAGCGTCTGCTCGTGAACGAACTACACTCTAGAGCAGTGGCCGAACGAGCATCAGCACATTCGAACTGCACTCAGGTTCTCTCAACAATCGTTGAACATTGTTACTCTGTCTGTATTTGTACCTGATTTTGTGTTGAATGCGAAACAAGCGTGTGTGGTGGTGATGCCTTCATAACACTCAAGCAGAGACTGGCTGCTTTGAATTAAACGAAACTCTAGAGTACGTGTGAATTGTCGATCGTGTCTATGTGAAAAATACAATTGTTGACGGCCTCGCGAGGCAATGAGATGCCTATCACTGCTCAAAAGGCTAGATCTTAAACATTAAACTTTATCTTTTAACTGCATTAAAAACACATATCTTCTGCTCTTTCATGAATAGTAGTGACTTTGGAACTTTATGTGGTTTCCAACACATACTCATAATATCAAATGATTTCAGATTTCAACATCTTTTGCATATATAGTATATATATATATATATATATATGACCTATAATAAAGTTCATTATTATCGCCATAACAACCATGTCATTTATTACTTTTACTTGCCTTTGAAGAATATACTTTTTGTCGTTATTTAAAAACCAATAAATTGACGTTAAACTTTCTTTATCACTTTTTGTTGGATAATTGTTCTCCTGGCTGAGCCACCAACATCTCCATCATCCGTGGGTGTCCGTGTCGGAATAACTTTTCGCACAAGGCAAATATTACCTTATTAACATAAAAATATATATATATAAAAGTAAATAAAAGTCGCAACAAAAAAACTGTGTACTTTAAGATGATTTGGGGGCTCTTGAAACAAAACCTCTGCACCAACAGGCAAACGGACAAAACTCACATAATTATGAACGACATTGAAAGGAAAAGTTTGAAAACCATTAAAGGCCCATAATGCAAAACGTCGGATAGCTACTTGTGATGACTACTGCACGCAATGGAAAGGGCAATGGCGCTTTACAAAAGTTGGAAGACACAGTTACGAGTACCAAGCCCGCCACAGCATCAAAATGAAATATGGAGTTGGAACATTATTTCGCACTTTGCCACATGAGTGCGTCACTATGCATTTACGTGTAAATTTTAAATAGGAAAAACGCATAACTCAAACAGAGTTTGTAATAAACTTTTCAACAATAATAAATAAAAGTGTAAGCAATGGTAGATGGCGAAACACCCTGTAAGTTAACTTTTTAAGCAAATTTTAAGATAAATATAAGCACAAAAAATAATTGTTCCCTTAGGATTGAATCGTCTCAGAAACTACTGTGGATATTTACCTTGAACCATTAATGATTTCTTATTTCATTCTTCAGCAGAATTGTAGAGTACGCCAAACCCTTTGGGGGTTTTTCTAAACTGACCTAGTACCTTCACCCGTACTTGGTATTTCACATCCCCCAGATTGGCTGTTGCACTGTGTCACTAAACCATAAATACACAATATTGGAACGATGTGCGTATGAATAATATAAAATCCGTATACAATTAATATTATTCATACGTTGAGCATACATAAGTATAAGTTGGGCCAAAAAAGTCATCAATATTGTTTGGCTCTCATATTTTTCTAAATGAAAAACTTCGATTCTGTTTTTTTTGATTATGTTTTTTTGAATTACGTTTCGCTGGGAAATTGGAGGTGCCACGCCACTTTTTTAAAAGTAGTCATTATTGAACCGATTGAAAAACCAGTAAAAAAGTTTCAGTCGAGCAACCCGACTTACATATACCATCACCATCAGTAAAACAAAAAAATCTATTATATTGATATTATTACTGGATTTCTAAAGTGGGCGAAGTGGTACATTTGTATGGGAGGTACCAGAAGGGGCGTGTCTAGACTTCTAAATTTTTTTTTTCTAAAACTTTATTCTGTCAGAACTTTACTAAATACAGAATTTCGGTACGATCGCGTTAGGTATATTAATAATATTAATCGATTTCTTAAGTGGGCGGTACCAGATGTGTATTGGAAGTCCCGGATGGGGCGTGGCTAGACTTCCAGTTTTTTCTCCAAAACTTTATTCTGTTATAATTTAACAAAATACAGAATTTGTGCCCGACCGTGTCGAGTGTATTGGTATTGTTACTCCATCTCTAAAGTGGGCAAAGTGGTAGATTTGTATGGGAGGTACTAGAAGGGGCGTGTCTAGACTTCTATATTTTTTCTCTAAAGCTTTATCCTGTCAGAACTTTACTAAATACAGAATTTGGGTACGATCGCGTTAGGTATATTAATAATATTAATAGATTTCTAAAGTGGGCGGTACCAGATGTGTATTGGAGGTCCCAGATGGGGCGTGGCTAGACTTCCAGTTTTTTCTCCAAAACTTAATCCTGTTATAACTTAACAAAATACAGAATTTGAGCCCGATCGTGTCGAGTGTATTGATATTGTTACTCCATCTCTAAAGTGGGCGGAAAGGCACATTTGTAAGGAAGGTACCTGAAGGGGAGTGGCGAGACTTCCAATTTTTTTCCAAATCTTTATCCTGTAATAACTTCACTAAGTACAGAATTTGGGTACGATCCCGTTGGTTGTATAGATATTATTACTCGATATCTAAAGTGGGCATAATGATGTATTTGTATGGGAGGTACCAGTAGGGGCGGGCCATGTAGCCCATTTACAATACTGTAAGTTGTTTTGGGGAAATGTTAACTCGTGCATAATTTCAAAACATTTGGTTGCGTCTCTCGAAAGTTATCTTGTGAACCAGCCGGACAGACAGACGGACATGGCTCAAACGACTTAAAAAGTCATGAATCGAATTTGATTCAAAGAAACCTAGGGTCTAAAGTCACTCCTTCTATGTGTTACACTTTTGGGTCGTATCAAATGATATATACCCTCATCCCTAAGGGTGATAAGTATAAAAAATTTTATAATCTATAATCTGGTGTAAATATCTGGCCGGTCGTAGATTTATTAGCTCTAAGGCCACACTGATAAGGTCCAATCAAGTTCGCTAGGATGAACTTTAGTCTTTTACATAACACACTAGATAGGACCTTGTATGCGATGGGTAAACCGCTAATCCCGCGATAGTTGGTACACACACATGGATCGCCTTTCTTAAGCACAGGACATAGGAGAATCAGATTTCAATCATAGGGCATGCACTCCTTGATTAAAATGCTCTGCCGGTAGTCTATGGGCGCCCGCAGCTTTATTATTTTTAAGCCGTGCAATTGCCGTGATGATCTCGTTTTGGCTAGGTGGTGGACAATCTACTCCGTCGTCTATGATTGGTGTGATTTCGTCACTTATGCTGCCTTCGGGAACGAGTAGAGATTGAAAGTGTTCTCTTCATATTTCCGTCTCCGTCCTTACAGCTGGGGATCTCTATTCCAAAAACTTAGCTTTTTACCTTTTGGTAGAACTTTCGGCTTTTACCTCTATCCCTGTCATTTTCGATATTCTGGATCTCTCTTTTCTTCCATAGACGCTTGGTCCGCCCAAAGAGACGTTTCATCTCCCTCCACTTCCTATTGTATATCTTCTTCCCGATTTGCTACCCTTTTCCTCAGACATTGCGAGTTGTTTTTCATACCCTAGTGCGGTCGTTTCGGCAGTGGTCACAGAATTCGGACAATGCTGCCACTGTGTTCCGGGAACATCAGAACTCGGGGTTTGTTTGCAGTAATAGAGAAAGTTGGTTGGAGTAGGCATTGGTTATCTCGGTGGTATATAGCTTTGAGACAACTAGCTTTCTTTGCGTTACGAGCGTTATTATCTCGCGTTTGTACCTTGGCTGTAAGTAGGTGTTAATCCAAGCCAATATTTTCACCACACATTTGTACGGCATTCCTTATCGTAACACGCCTTGTCCTGAGCTTGGTTTTTCATAACACTATTCGGTCGTTGCGGCAGTGGTCATAGAATTCACAATTTGCTGCCAATGTGTGTCGGGAATATCAGTATTCGGGGCGTTTGATACGAGTCAATATTTGCGCCACGCATCACACAAATGTACCTAACGCTTGAGATATACCTAGCATCGATTTCCACGTGATCAATTTAGTTTCTTGTCATTTGATCGGGGTTTATCCAGGTTGCCTTGTGAATATCTTAATGCGGGAATCTGGTTCCGCTCACTAAGATGTTTCTTGTAGACGTGAATCTTACCAGTCTGAATCCATTATTGGAGGTGTTATTGTGAAAACTGAATTCTACGACGGCTAAATCATGAGCCTCTTTTAGCATTAAAATATCCCAGAACAATTTCAGTGTTATGGGCAGGGCAGTGGTCTTAGATTCCCTCTAGGCGATCATAGATTGCATCTTTAATGTCACCGCCGTTGTCTTCCGTCAGGCGTGTACACAAATCAGAGGTATGTTTTTCAGGGTTAAACCGCGAGACCAGATGTCTAGTCTCTTGTCGACTATGAATATAGCACTCTGCCTGGCAGCTGTAAAAGATGTCGCAGTTCTTTCGTTGTATTACGGATTTACATTCTTTATCAAACATTTTCAAAAAAAAAACAATAAAGGACATTTTATTTGAACATGGAACGAATTGTCAAGCAGGCAGACAATAATAGTTTACGGTCAACCAATGTAACATATATGCACTTGTCACGTGCTATATTTTCAGATAATGACACAGTGTCGTGCAAAGTTCTTAAAAAATACCACAGAAATTAATATTTTGCGCTAAGGGCAGACAAAGTGCATCTCTTGAGTAAAAGTAAAAAGTTCTCCAATATATCATTTATGAAACGCAAAAGGAAAAGGACATACATTTTTAATATTTTATGATTTGTTCGTTCAAAAATTACTTTGGAGTTTTAAATAAAACAATGAAGTTTTGGAATTATACTAATGCGCATAATAGATTTTTACCGAATGTCACAAACGTCTTGCTGCATGCATAACGCTCGTATATTTTTTTTGGACAAAAACAGTACATTTCACTGAATTTTTTTAAAAAAGCAGTACATCGATTTGGAAAAACAGTACTTTTCGTAGTACATATTTACTTAGCATATATATTTTATTCAATATGTAAAAAAATTAACAGTCATTTCCAGAATCAACCTTTGTGGTTGTTTTGTATTTGTCGTTTGGCGCAATTTGAATAAGCAATGCCGGCTTCGTTTTGAGGTAATTATAGAAATCAACGCATTTGTACTTCATATTACATTTGACGGTCAGAATCGGCTTCAATGTTTGCACATCTAATCGGGTTTAGTCTGACGTCCAAGTTTTGTTCACTGCAGAGAAGATTCGCTCCACTGATGCAGACGATCGTGGCCATTTCTTTGAATTCGCAATCATCGAAACATTGTAATGGAGAGAAGGCCATAGCATAATTTTGTCGCTCTTTTTTGATATATTTAAATTGGGTGTGCAAATATACCGCATTTTCATTGGCATTGTACAAATTGTATTCCCTTAACTTGTTCATAACGGCTTTGACTTCTTTCCATTAGTATAAAAGCATTCAAATCAAAGCAGGCAAAATTACCGAAAAAATCAATGCGTAAAGCAGCCATCTTAATGGAATTGGATCCATTGTCAATTAGTTTTTGCTTTTCTGCTACTGCAGCTGGGGATAAATCATCCTCTAGACGCATTTTTAGTGTTTCTTCGAGCTTATTTTTGAAGTAAACAATATTATTGCATGAATTCGATTTTCGCCGTTTATATTTCTATTATGTATCGAAAAACAGTACTTTGAGGGAGAAAAGCAGTACGCAGTTTTTGATGTCGAAAAACAGTACTGTACTGCGAAAAACAGTACAGATACGAGCCTTATGCATGCACCATTATCACTTTCCTCTTACTGATTACAATACCGCATACCTAAATGTGACAGAGAATGATCCATGAGAATGAATGAGTTTTTAATTTAATATATTATGACTATGTTTTCTTCTATTTTTTTGTTGTGCTCTTCAAAGAAGACACCGTGACAAAATATATATAAAGTAACAATGCATCTTAGAAGAAGTATAGAATGAACATTCACTTATACACAAACAATAAACTATAAACAGTTGTGCAATATTCAAATAGCATGTGTGTTCGATACAAGTGTAAAAAAATTAAAAGAAATGAAAGTTTTGGTAACAAATAACACATAAGCTTTGAAGATAACAAAGATGGCAAAAGGCGGAGAAGTCTTTAAATATTCGTTAAGGTGCTCGTTAGAATTTGTTAACTACACTAACACGGATGAAATGAAGGGGAGTAGTCAGATTCTAACAATATGTACGGCAGGAATGGGAGATTTAAGCCCATCATTAACTCTCTCTTTGGAAGTCTCCGAGCCATCCATTCAGTGGTAGCAAAAGTGAGATGGCGCAATTATCAACAACCTGCCACCGATGCGTGTTAGGAAGTAGATAAAAGAAGTTACTGAAGCTCAACACAACGGCTATCTTAGTTGTTTTGACAGCCCCAAGAAACTAGGATCGGGCGCGGTGTCCTAATAAGGCACTCTCCTTAAACAAAACCAATTATTATCAAAACACGATGAAAATAAAAAAAAACAAAACGTTATAAAGATCCTGATTCATGCATATGCAACTGGAATAAAGGAACTTTCTACAGAGATAATGCCTCTATCTAACTAGCGAATGTCCTCGACAAACACAAGGCTGACATCACCGCCATGCAAGAAATGTGATGGACGGGACATCTTTTCGAGCTGTCTTGCAGAAAGTCAAGAATTTTGATGTCAATTCATAATCGGAAAGAGACTTCGATATCTGGTCTCGCGGTTCAACGTTATTAGTGACCGAATAGCCACCGTTTGCATCAAGGTTAAAAACTTATTTTTCCGTCACGCTGATTTGTATACAAGCCCCAATGAAAGACAATACGAGGACATTAAAGATTGTGGCCTTCGATAGCTCAGTGGAAGCGACGTAGATTACCAATTCTCTACCGGGGCACTGGCCAAATCGGCATCGATGAAAAAATACTTTTTAAATACTTTTGAGTTCTCTAGCCAACTAAACTCATCCTAGATGCTTCCACTACAAAAATCCAGAATCCACAAGGGCCAAGGTAAAAAAAATGACTTATCAACATCGCAAAATAAATCAACAAAACCAGCTGGCGCCATCTTTGGAGGAATTTGGCGGTTAAAGCTCACAACATTGGTAGATATCCCTTGACACAAACCATTTTATATCTATAAAGGAACGAAACAGAGTTGACAACAATAAGCGTATGATAATCGGATTACATGCCCGAACAAGTGCCGATAAATTGAAAAAAAATCGGTATAGTGAATTATCACCCCAGCTATTACACAGCTTAAAAATAATAAAGCTGCGGGAGCCGATGGACTGTCAGCAGCGATGACCTGGCAACATGTATGCACCAGCTCATAAACACGAACGGGCTCAAGGAATGCACGCCCGATGATTGGAATCTGAGTGTTCTATGCCCTGTGCTTAAGAAAGGCGATCCAAGTGTGTGTGCCAATTATCTCGGGATCAGCCTTTTACCCAGCGCATACAATGTCCTGTGTAGTGCGTTATGTGTAAGACTAAAGCAATCCAAAGCTTACCTGATTGGATCTCATTACCCCTGCTTTAGACCTGGTAAATCCACGACCGACCTGTTATTCACACTACGACAAATCCTGGAGAAGACCGAAAAAATGCATATCGACACCAACCATCTGTTTATCGACTGTCCGATACGACAGAAACTATAAGAAGCTATGGCTGAGTTTAGTATCCCCGCGAAGCTGATACGACTTTGCGGGATGACATTGACTGACACGTAGTTTTCAGTGAAACTAAGCAAAAATTTGTCAGAGCTATTTTCTAACAAGAGGGGCCTTAGACAAGGCGATAGTTTGTCATGCAATATCTTTGGCATCATAATAAAGGTGATCATGCGGAAGGCCTTTGATAAATGAAGACAAAGCCAAGTTATTTGTTCCAACGAACAAAGAGTCTACTCGTTTGGGACGCACAGTGTGAGATTTAGTCAATCTAGCATCTCAAAATTAATTTTTATATGAAGTTTTTGAGATATCAACTTGAAATTTGGCACGATCGTTAAGGAGATTATAAGCTTCAATATGGTGAAAGACAACTAGTTCCAACTAGTGTCAAAAGGGACTTGTTCCGAACTATCCTCAAAAACACTAGTTGGGGACAATTTTTTTTACACATTTATATTCAATATTTCTTCTTTTTTTCTCTTCTAACTAAAACTTGTCGATATATTGATATAAGTACCCACATACAACCATTTCTATAAAATGCTTCAAGTTTCGAACTTTAGTTTTCGATGAATTTTTGCAAATGAGAAAAATAAAAAGTTAATGTTGTTTCAATGTTAAATTTATTGATATCTAAAATATTATAAAGGGGAAAAACTAAAAAATTCAACGAAAGTTCTTAATAGAAAGGAAAATATTCAAAATAAGATATTAATCAAAAACCAAAATAAAGAAATTATATACAAATTATACAAAAGTAAAAAGCGAAAAGTAGAAATAAAAAAAAATAAGGAATTTATACGAAAATAAAAATTCCAGAGAGCTGCAAGCAAAGTTTTTTATGCTAAATCATCAAATTCATCATTTAGTTGGGTGTCAGACAAAAGTGCAATGACCTCAGAAGGTAAAGTAGAACGCTTGGTTTTTGGGGGCAAACTTAAACTTGCAATCAAAGGGTCTGACGTGATAAGCAACCTATGCAATAAATCTATGTTGGTGTCAACTCGTGACGTTTTTCTTGTGAACAGTTCGTGATACTGTCTCGACTCTTTATTGCGTGCTTCTTGCGCTTCTTCAGAAAAGTTTCCTATGGGAAGAATGCTGAAGATATTAACTCTTTGCAATTCCGTTTTTGTGTACTCGAAGCACTTTCAGCAAACTATTTTTCTCGCTTTCCGCGTTGCGGTATTTGTTTTGAAGTTGATGGTGCTAGCCAAATAGCATAGTCATGCATAAATCTTGCTTCGTCACGGTGAGATTTGCTCCATCACGATTGAAATTGGAAGCAAAGCTTTTTTATACGATCTTTAATTTTGGTATCGCCAACATCTGGTCTAAAAATTGATATAACGTGCTTTTCGACCGCTTCTGTTCTTTCTATTTTCACCTTGCTCAACCAAATCCAAAATAGCTCCTCTCGCGATATTTCACTCATACTAAAAATAAGGCAAAAAATGGGCAGGATTTTATTTTTTAAATTTGTTTTGGGCACATTAACAAAGATTCTGCTGGCATTCCCATCACGGAAGTCCGTGGGACTTGGAAGTTCTAGTCTATCAAAGATTTGAAGGCTTTAAAATTTGTCTTACCTTTTAGGTGGTTATAAAACAATTTTTCAAAATACTTGAGTGCAAAAATAAATATTGAATAAAACAAAAATTTTAAGTTTAAGTAATAACCTTCAATAGAAAAAATATTTTATGTAAAAAAAAACACTCACAACTTCGACCTGATCACTCAAACTTTTGTGATCAATGCAAGCTTGAAAATCAATTGTTGCGTGCTATGAAATTGCTCGTGTTTGATAGCTGTTATCACGCCAATAACATTTTTTATTCTCTTTTGTGTTTGTTTTCGTAACAATTGGGGTCTCTTCTCACGTAAAAAAAAAATATGAGCGAGTTACGAAAACTTTTTTTTTTTTTAATTTCGAGATGCCAGATTGATTAAATCTCACAGTGTGGGACGCTTAGTGAACTTTTGGAACTAAACATAACTTTGAAGTTGCAGATGAATTGATCTACCTTGACTCCACCATAAACAAAAATAATAATGTCAGCCTTGAAACCAAGAGACGAGAATTGATCGCAAACCGCAGCTAATATGCGCTAAGCAAGTGATTTAATGACAAAGCGCTCTCTTAAAGAACAAAGATCCAACTTTTCCGGACTCTGATCATACCAGTCTTGCTCTACAGCGCAGAATCCTGGGTAATGACACAAGCGAATCAATCTGTTCAAGGAGGGTTTGAGAGAAAAACACTTTTGGACCCATCATTGTTAACAGTTTGTACCGTCATCGAATGAAGCATGAGCTGTATGAACGGTGTAAGGATATCGACGTAGTTATGCGCGTTCAAATAAACAGAATGCGCTGGCTAATACATGTTGTACGAATGGATAAAACTACGCCAGATCCAAAAGTCTTTGGCAAGAACTCAATGGATGGCGAAGGAGGGGATATCAAAACTTCGTTGGATGGTTCAGGTGAAAGAGCTGTTATCTACACTTAGTGTGACGAACTATCTACGGAGCGCAAGACCGAAGTGCTTGGAATTATTTTCTACGTGCGGCTACTGATGGATGACAATCTACTGCTGCTACCAAATAAAAATGAGAAGAAGATTTTTATTTGATTTAGTAAAGATTTATTCGCGTTATCATGTTCTACATCAATCCATTCAGATGCACATAGCTTTCTAAAATACCTAACACTTTACCTCGCATCAAATGACATGCACCCTAACCTTTTATACAAATAAAAGATTGTAACGCTACGAAAATTATTCTCTCCTAATTTAAGCATCTAATAGATTAAGTGCCATAGTATAGTATTTTGCGATACGACAGCACTGCTATTAAAAGATACACCATTGTTGATGGGTTTTAATAAATATTCACAACAACTTCATAGTCGTATATCACTATTGTCGTCTTCTTCCACTTCGACTTTCTTTCTGGTTACCAAATGGACAGCAGCATCAACAAGAACAACAACTTTAGCCAACATAATAATAAATTTCCTTATCTCTGTCTTGCAAAATATGAATTTATTTAAATTTTCTGCTTGAGTACATCTTTAGCATATAAGCTTTAGCAGAAACAAGGATGGATGGACGGATGGATGGATGGTAGCTAGATATTTTCTTGCCTGTTGAAATTTCATATACAACAGGAAGTTCGCACACGAATATAAGTACATATAACGAAATATACGAATGTATAGGAAGCAGAAGCAAAGGAGTTGTTGCAAATGCCACGACAGAATGGATATTTTCCATAATCAGATTAAACGGCTACATACTAAGTCGGTAAGGAATTCTCTCGCCAAACGGCTGCTTGTTTGCTTCATTCCTTGAGACTAAATGCTGGATGGTCGATTTAAGTCTACCTTTGCGCGGGTGTGTGTGTGTGTGCATCAAAAGGACGTGGGTAAGTCAAATAGCTCCTTACGTAGTCTAGAACAGCAGAAGTGTTTCAGTGTTTGGTAAACGAAATTTTAAATTTGTTCATAATTATTTTGACCTTAATTAACACATCTTTCCATCATCTGGAAAAGAATAAATAGAAAAATGTTTGCAAATTTACATGGGAATGCCGCCAAATAATTTACTCCAATTTGCAAGGATTAAATGTATAAAATGTTACCATGAACCATTATTAAAAAAAAATATGTATTGAGAGAAATTTGTTGACCTTAAATTGTACCATTACACATTGTGGTTTCCAAAAAAAAAAAACTCAATAAAATACCCAACAAATTAGTTACAATCTAAGAGCAGTTATTTATATCCAATTACCGTAAATCTTTAGCATTTCATAGTTGGCGGAAACCCAACTTCTTTTATATAAGTTCAAGATACTGCTGCACTAACCCATGTTGTTGTTTTTTTTTAATATTTGAGTGGGAACATCTCTAGATATTTCCATCATTCTAAGAAAAAGGACCAATTGAGTTATTTTTAGGCCAGGGGACAAAATGTAGAAGAGCCTTCAAATCAGTAAGCAGACGAAACACGTGCACGTAGAACTTACTGCACAGTAGTCCAATTATGATGGATAAAGTAAGTAAGGTAGTGAAGGAAAGTATCTGACTGATAAAAATACTTACAAGCATTTACCATCAGCAACCGCTACAAAATAGTTAGCAGAAGTAAGAAATAATAAAAGAGACACATTTAAAATGAAATGGAGATCCTTGAAGCATGTTGATAGGCAAAAAGTATGTATACCCAAGGGCACAAGGAATAAGGAATACTTTAGGAGAGCTAACGAAATTGTTCTTATATAGTCACTATACAGCAGACCACTTTTTTGGAAATAATTCTGTGTGAACTTATGATAAATATATACCAAATGCTTGAAGCAAAGGTATATGAACATAATATGCAACTTTTCAGATTCCTCGAAGTTGATCAAGTAGGGTGGGTCAACATTTCAAAAAATTACCAAAACATCATTATTCACCGGTCAGTCGATACGTAACAATATAACAAGTGGAAAAAAGTTTAAGTCGGGTAAACCGGCTTACATTGTATACCGTCACCCTCGGTAAAAACAAAACATTTGCAGGTCTAACAATTTTACTTCCAATTTCTCTCCAAAATTTTATCCTGCAAAAGCTTAACAAAATACATTGGGTGTATTGATATTATTATTCGATTTCTAAAGTGGTCGAAATGGTACATTTGTACGGGAGGTACCAGAAGGGGCTTATATGCAGTCCCGTAAGTCTCCTTCTTAATTGGCAGCAGCAACAAAAAATCATATATCAGTAGCCACAGGGTAGTTAGTTACTCACACCAAGTTTAGGTTACAGCTCTTTCAATTACTCCATCTAATAAAATTTTGTTCGCCGCCTCCTGCGCCGCCCATCAAGGTTATTGTCGAAGACTTTTCGAGTTGCATTTTCAACGCCCTTTACTACGAAGATATCGTTGTACAGCTCATATAGTTCCTGGTTGACGACACTCGCCATTAACGATAATGGAGCCAAATATTTTGCGAAGTTTTTTTCCCTCGAAGATTCCCAGAATAGATTGATCAGCGTGTGTCATTACCCAGGATTCTTCGCTGTAGAACAAGACAGGTAGAATCAGAGTCTGGTAAAGTTGAATTTATGCTCTTCGGGAGAATGCGTTGGCATTAAAACGCTTTCTTAGCGCTTAGAAGCTGCGGTTAGCGATTAATACTCGTCTTTTGATTTCCAAGCTGACATTATTATTTATGTTTATAACGCAGCCAAGGTAAACAAAATCATCTACCACTTCAGAGTTATAGTTGTCTACATTCACGCAGCGTCCCAGACGACTGGACTCTTTGTTCGTTGAAACAAATAACATGGGTTTGTTCTCCAGACCCCACTTCCACCGACTGCTTTTCAATGCTCGAAAAGGCCGCTGTAACATCCCGCAATACACGGCCAATGATCATCGACATACGCGAATAGCATATGACTTTTGGTGCCAGTCCTGTTTACTGCAGCCTTTAGCATAAACTTCTCCATTACGATGTTAAAGCGATCGCATGACAGACTATTGCCTTGCCTAAAGCATCGCTTGGAAGAAAATGCCTATGTCATATTTTTGCCAATTTTCACGAAAGACTTCATGTCAGTCAGTGTCTTCCCGCAAAGTCGAATAAGATTCGCTGAGATACACAAACTCTGTCATAGCATCTAATAATTTATGTCGTATCGGATTGCCCAATGCAGCTTTGTAATTCGATAAACAGATGGTAGGTGTCGATCTGCATTTCTTGGGTCTTCTGCAGGATTTGTCGTAGCGTGAATATCTGGTCGGTGGTGGATTTACCATGTCTAAAGCCACACTGATAAGGTCAAATTAGGTTCGCTAGGATGAAGTTTAGTCTTTCACATAACGCAGTAGACCTTGTATGCTATGGGTAAAATGCTGATCCTGTCGCCTTTCTTAAACACAGAACATATACAACTCAGATTCCAATCATCGGGCATGCATTCTTTGAGTCAAATCGTGTTTATGAGGTGCCAGTTCATCGTCGCAGGCATTAAAAAGCTCTGCCGGCAGTCCATCGGCTCCCGCATCTTTATTATTTTAAAGCCTTGCGATCGCCGTGCTGATCTCGTTTTGGCTCGGTGGAGGACAGTCTACTCCGTCGTCGATGATTGGTGCGATTTCGTCACTTATGCTGCCTTCGGGAACGAGCAGCCCTGAACGAGGATCCCTGCTTCAAAAACCTTTGCTTTTAACTTTTTGGTATAACTTTCAGGCTTCACCTATATCCCTGTAGTTTTCGATATCCTGACTCTCCCTTTTCTTCCACAGACGCATTTTCCGCCTAAACAGGCGTTTCATCTCCCTCCTCTTCTCATTATAACGCACTGTTACCGCATGCGTTGCCATTGGCTGCAGTTTTGCCTTTTCGCCAGATCCATTTTCTCAGACATTTCGCAACATATATCATCGTACCTGAGCGTGGCATAGTAGTTAATACGCGACTACTATGCGGGAGATCGCAGGTTCAACTCCAGGCTCCAGTCATCTTAAAAAATTGTTTCTTTCATTGTCGGCTCCCCTCGAATGTTGTTGACAGCAACTTCGCAGTATAAGTGTCGAGTCAATCGGCGTGTCTAGTAAAAGCTTCTCAAACAGTGACGTTCGCATTCGTCGATAAACAAGTTGGTGCCGTTAGTTGTGAATATAATAATAGAAAGCGTGTTAATTCACAACAACGCGAGAAGATATCCCATACCTTATTCATGGGGTGCAAAGGCAATTAAGTAAGTAAGTAAGTACTGTCGTTAAGGCAGTGGTCATAGAATTCGCAATATGATGCCACTGTGTGTCGAGAACATCAGAACTAGGTGTATGTTTAAGGAATATATTCATCTAAAAAGTTAAGTCCTAATTTTATCGAATGAAATCTTTAATTAAACCATAAATCCACAATACTAAAACGATGTGCGTATGATTAATATAAAATCTGCATAAAATTAATATTACTTATACTTTGTACATATTACAATGTACACACAAACATATGTGGCGGGTACCATAAGCAAACTCGCTACATATGTACAGTACAGGACAGGGATTGTCATTCAATATTATCAGCAATGACCAGTTTTTACTACTTATCACAGATAAGACAGCCTATATAAGACCAGAAATTAAGAGTTATTGGGATCAATTCATGAAAAAAGGTGAGAAATTAAATTTTTTTAGATTTCATTTGGTAAAATTAGTCCAACTTGATTTATTACATATAAATATTAATATAAATTACACAGTTCGACAAGGGTTTTTTTTCTTGTATTTCAATATGTGTTTCTAAGAGTTTTTGACATGGGAAATTCAAATACGTAATCAGAATTTTGCTATCAGGCATAGTTTTTTAGTTATTTGAAAATAAGTTTTGTTTTCCATTAAAAATGTGTATGGAGGCACTTGTTTAAAAAATTTTGTAGTAATAGGTGGCAACATCAGTAACATGCCTTTTCGGCTGCAATTATCGCCCTATTCTATTTTATAATCACCTTATTCTCTTTTTAATATTCTACGTAAAATTCGGATGCAACATGCCCTTGAAATTGCATTTTTGCCTTCTTATTTAGATTTCTTTCATAAATGCTGCAGCGACGTGTCCGATGAATATAGTGAAAGGTTCCACAAAGACATTCTAACTTTAGAAAAGCATTACGAAGGAAAATATATGCCTACTATATTCGCTGACTGCTCCTGGAACATTTTAGGAGACTGCAAGGATATTCAGCATAAAACAAATAAAAAAAAAATTTGTTAACTAATAGAAAATACATATTTGTTCCTCTTATTTTTCATGTTTCAAGCTCTTCTAGTATCGGTTATTATACCCTATCGGTTATTATAACTACTCCCACCTCCCATACAAAATCCCTCTTTTTGGGGGTGTCCGTATGTCAGTCCCCGCGATTACAGTAGTAATTTAAGAGCAATCACGTTGAAATATTGTTCTCAAGCTTTGCTGCTTTAAATGGAGGTTGAGTTCTAAGATGAGCCCGATCGGTCAAAAACTACTCCCACCTCCCATACAAACTCCCCCGTTTTTGGGGTATCCCTACGATTACAGTTGTAGTTTAAAGGCAATCAAGCTAAAATTTTGTATGCAAGCTTCCCTACACCAAGTGGAGGTCAAGTAGTAAGATGAGACCGATCGGTCAAAATCTACTCCCACCTCCCATACAAATCCCTCTTTTTGGGGGTGTCCATATGTCAGTCCCCGCGATTACAGTAGTAATTTAAGAGCAATCAAGCTGAAATATTGTTCGCAAGATTTGCTGCCCTAAATGGAGGTTGAGTTCTAAGATGAGTTCGATCGGTCAAAAACTACTTCCACCTCCCATACAAACTCCCCCGTTTTTGGGGTATCCCTACGATTACAGTTGTAGTTTAAAGGGAATCAAGCTAAAATTTTGTATGCAAGCTTCCCTACACCAAGTGAAGGTTAAGTAGTAAGTTGAGACCGATCGGTCAAAAACTACTCCCACCTCCCATACAAAATCCCTCTTTTTGGGGGTGTCCATATGTCAGTCCCCGCGATTACAGTAGTAATTTAAGAGCAATCGAGCTGAAATATTGTTCGCAAGCTTTGCTGCCCTAAATGGAGGTTGAGTTCTAAGATGAGCCCGTTCGGTCAAAAACTACTCCCACCTCCCATACAAAATCCCTCTTTTTGGGGTTTGTCCCTGCGATTGCCGCCGTATTTTAAGAGGTATATAGCTGACATTTTGTACGCAAGATTCAATATCTAAGCGGAGGCTACTTTCTAAGATAAGCAATGTCGGTCAAAAACCATGTCCCTGTGATTTTAGTCGTTGTTTTAGATCTAGCGATTACCATGCCCCATACAAACTTCCCTTTCTTGGGGGTGACCGTCTTTATGTTCCCCCGATTACTACCATATTTCAAGACATATGGAGCTTAAAATTAGCATAGAAGCTTCTATGTTTTACAAAAATTTAAAGTTCTGGGATGAACAATATCGGTCGAAAACTACTCCCATACACACTTTCCCTTTTTTTGGGGTGTCAATCTGTCTCCCTCCACGATTACCGCCTTAATTTGAAAGCTATCGAGCAGAAATTTGGTGTACAAGCTTCTAACCATACAAGGTTCTAACCATCAAGCCACGCTTTGATACTATATAAGGTAACAATTGTTTGCATAAGATGTACACTTTTGAATATTCGAATCAGGAATGACTGGAATATAAGGGTTGACCTTTACTGGTACCTACATATAAAATTACCTCTTTTGGACAAAATTTATATTTCTTCTCAAATTTTCAAACGGACAACTGGAGGATACTTAAATTTGGTCAGTTTTGATTAAACTTCACCACGAGCACGGACGGCGTAAAATAATGTTACTCTTCCATTTGTAACGCCCATAAGGAGGCGTGGTAGCTATGTCCGTCTGTCTGTTCCCGCGATTACAGCCGAAGTTTAACAGGTATCAAGCTTAAATTTGGAACACAATCGTATATCCTCAATGCGGAGGTTTATTTCTAAGATAACCAACATGGTCGAAAACTACTTTAACTTCCCATACAAATTGCACATTTTGGGGGTCTGTCCCTGTGACTACAGTCGCAGGTTAAGAACTATCTAGCTGAAACTTTGTATGGAAACTTCTGTTCTCTAAGTTGAGGTTGATCTCTAAGACTTTAATATCGGATACATTCCCTACTATTACGTTACCACTTATTGTTTTACTACCGAGTAGTTATTTAGAAATGTTTGTCAGTGTGTGCGTTTGGTGTTGTTTATTTTTTGGACTTTCGCCCAAAATATTTAGCATGAATGTGAATATTATATATTTTGGTGATGATGACATTCTCGTGCTAATGTCTCTTATATATACAGCATGTATTTCAGCAGCGGGTAACATGCAACATGATAGGTTATGGTAGGGGGGCCTTTAAATTCTATCATAAAATGTCTAATAAATTCGCACAAAAATCTCAAAAGAAATCATAATTTCTAATGGGTAGAGAAACCTTCCGGTTTCTAGGTTTGATGTATAACAGATTCACATATCCATATTTATTCCTGAGTCAATTTTTTATGAGCATTTATCTGACTGAAATCAGAGTTCTTGCAAAAAAAAAACATATGTATGCATTAGTATGAGAGTGAATTCGGTTATAAATTTAAAAGATTATGATCAATTCAAAACAATCTGTCCCATAACCCCAGATGTAGTTAACGCAAGAAAATCTTATGCTAGTCAGGCACTACAGTTCAATTGTATCACAAAACAAGAGTTATTTTGTAACGACTAGTCCATTTTGTATGAGAAAACATCCCACTGTATATTTTTTATTTATTATTATTTGTAGACCTAGTGGACCCATTCCATATTAGGAACCATACCATTCATCGGGAATAAAAATTTTGATTGCATATTCATTTTTGTGTTGTCATATCATATTATATTGTTTGAATATAACATATTGTATATATAAGGCTCGTATCTGTACTGTTTTTCGCAGTACAGTACTGTTTTTCCACATCAAAAACTGCGTACTGCTTTTCTCCCTCAAAGTACTGTTTTTCGATACGTAATAGAAATATAAACAGCGAATTCTTGCAATAATATTGTTTACTTCAAAAATAAGCTCGAAGAAACACTAAAAATGCGTCAAGAGGATGATTTTTTATCACCAGCTGTAGTAGCAGAAAAGCAAAAACTTATTGACAATGGATACAATTCGATTGAGATGGCTGCATTACGCACTGATTTTTTCGGTAATTTTGCCTGCTTTGATTTGAATGAATTTATACTAATGGAATGAAGTCGAAGCCGTTATGAACAAGTTAAGCGAATACATTTTGTACAATACCAATGAAAATGCGGTATATTTGCACACCCAATTTCGATATATCAAAAACTAGCGACAAAATTATGCAATGGAGAGAAGGCAATGTTTCGAATGTGGATCGGTGGGTGGAGATATTTATGCATCTCAATAACGCTAATTGCGAATTCAAAGAAATGGCCACGATCGTTGAATATATTTTATGTTTGCCGGGAACTTCAGCATCAGTGGAGCGAATCTTCTCTGCAGTGAACAAAACTTGCACGTCAGACAAAACCCGATTAGATGTGCAAACATTGAAGGCGATTCTGACCGTCAAATGTAATATGAAGTACAAATGCGTTGATTTCTACAATTACCTCAAAACGCATTGCTTATTCAAATTGCTTCAAACGACAAATACAAAACAACCAAAAAGTTGATTCTGGAAATGATTGTTAATTTTTTTTCATATTGAATAAAATATATATATGCTATGTAAATATGTACTGCGAAAAGTACTGTTTTTCCAAATCGATGTACTGCTTTTTTATAAAATTTCAGTGAAATGTACTGTTTTTGTCCAAAAAATATATACGAGCGTTATGTATATATCAAAGCTCTAAAAAAGTTTTGCCATAACCAAAATGCATACAGGGTCCAAAACTAAATTTCCTCTGCATGTTCATATTTGTGTTGTCGAGTACTATCTGGGTATTAAATTGTATGTCTAAAGCTCTAAAAAAAAGTTTTGCCAAGCCCACTCCGCCCATTGGGTGAAAAATTAGAATATCGTCTGCATATTCATATTCGTGTTGTCAAGTACTATCTGAGTATCAAATTTTGTCTCTCTAGCTCTAAGAAAAGTTTTTCCACGCCCACTCCGCCAATTGGATGAACAATTAAAATATCGTCGGCATATTCATATTCGTATTGTCAAGTACTATCTGGGTATCAAATTTTATCTCTCTAGCTCTAAAAAAAGTTTTGCCATGCCCACTCCGCCCACTGGTCCAAAATTAAAATTTCATCAGCATATTCATATTCGTGTTGTCGAGTACTATCTCGGTATCAAGTTTTATCTATCTAGCTCTAAACAAAGTTTTTCCACGCCCACTCCGCCCACTGGTTCAAAAATAAAATTTCGTCCGCATATTCATATTCGTGTTGGCGAGTACTATCTTTGTATCAAATTTTATCTCCCTAGCTCTAAAAATATGTTTTGCCACACCCACTCCGCCCACTGGTTCAAAATTAAGATTTCGTCCGCATATTCATATTCGTATTGCCGAGTACTATCTGTGTATCAAATTTTATCACCTTAGCTCAAAAAAAAGTTTTGCCACTCCCACTCCGCCTATAAGTTCAAAAATTTAAAAAATGTATAGCCTACGGCAATTTCCATATAGTACACTAACTATCTTCCAAATTTCATTGAAATCGGTTCAGCCGTTTAGGCGTGATTGAGCAACAAACATACAAACAAACAAACAGACAGACATTCACATTTATAATATTATAATAATAATAATATAATTATAATATTATAATAGGATATGTAATTTATTATGTATTATTATGTATGTATATTATACTTACTTACTTAAGTGGCCAATTACAATTTACGAAACGTAGTTCATAAATTTGAGGCCTGAAGTAATAAAGAATTCCACACGCTTCGGTCTTCTGCGTGTGTTCTCCAGTTAGTCCTACAAGATGATGGCACATCGCCTACCACTTGGTCCTTCCAACGGAGTTTGGGTCTCCCTGCTCTGCGCCGTCCTTCAGGTTCGCCTTCAAACACCTTTCTCGCTGGAGCATTCACATCCATCCTGGCAACATGTCCCAGCCATCGAAGTCGTTGGATTCTGACTCTTTTAGCTACGTCTATGTCGTGGTAAAGCTCATACAGCTCATGGTTCATCCGATGGCGAAACTGGCCTTCGACACAGATAGGTCCATATATTTTTCGGAGTACTTTTCTCTCGAATACTCCCAGGTTTTGTATGTCCGTTGTAGTAAGCACCCATGATTCGGCACCATACAACAGAACAGGTAAGATAAGCACCTGGTATAGCTGTTTCTTAGTATTCCGAGAGAAGGTGGTGTTACTAAAGTGCTGCCGAAGTCCGTAGAAACATCTATTGGCTAGCACTATTCTCCGTTTAATTTCTTGGCTGACATTATTCATCTTGTTGACGGAAGATCCGAGGTAGGTAAATTCGTCGACTACCTCAAAACAATAATTGTCAACGTTCACGGTGCGTCCCCATCGAGAGGACTCTTTGTTCGTCGAAATCATTATTTTTGTTTTGTCCTCGTTGACCGCTAAACCCATTTTTGCTGACTCCTTTTCTAGCGATGAGAAAACTGCAGTAACATCCCGCAGATTTCGGCCAATGATATCTATATCATCGGCGTAGGCTAGTGGCATGTGGCTTTTGTGGAATATGGTGCCAGACATGTTGATACCAGCCATTCTCATCACCTTCTCCATAACTATGTTAAATAGTGTACAGGACAGGCTATCGCCCTGCCTGAGACCTCTTTCCGTGTTGAATGGTTCAGACTGATCCTTACCAATCTTAACAGAGGATTTGGTGTTGTCTAAGGTACATTTGCAAAGTCGAATCAGCTTTGCAGGAATACCAAACTCAGACATGGCCTCATAAAGCCTATTCCTTATCGGAGAGTCGAAGGCAGCTTTGTAGTCGACAAAGAGGTGGTAGGTGTCGATCTGCTTTTCATGGGTTTTTTCCAGGATTTGTCGTAAGGTGAATATTTGATCCGTCGTAGATTTGCCAGGTCTAAAGCCGCACTGATATGGTCCAATTAGTTTTTCTACAATTGGCTTTAGACGTTCACACAATATGCTTGAAAGGACCTTGTATGCAATTGGTAATAGGCTTATTCCACGGTAATTCTTACATTCACTACGATCTCCTTTCTTGTATATGGGACATAACAGACTGAGACTCCAATCCCCGGGCATGCTCTCCTCTTGCCAGATGTTCTCCATGAGCTGATGCATGCTCCTAATCAGCTCCTCCCCGCCAGCCTTAAACAATTCAGCAGGGAGACCATCGGCTCCAGCAGCTTTGTTGTTTTTAAGGCGGGAGATGGCCATACGTATCTCGCTCTGGCTCGGAGGTGGACAGTTAATACCATCGTCATGGATTGGAGCGGGGTCTTCTGGAGTGGTGTCAGTATCCAGTAAATTTCTAAAGTGATCTCTCCATATCTTCAGAACGTTATCCGGGTCCGTCACTAGCTGACCATCGCTGTCCTTGCAGGAGGGCAACCCTGTTCCACGCATTCTCGCTTTCACTCTCTTGTAGAATTTTCGGGCTTCCCCTCTACTTCGGAGCAACTCAGTGCACTCGTCCTGCCTCTTCTTCAGCTCCTTCTTTTTTCTTCTAAAAAGACGCGTTGCCTGTCGTCTCTTCTCCCTGTGCCGTTCACGAACAGCTCGCGTTGCCATTGGCTGCAGTTTCGCCCTGTATGCAGCAACCGTCTCTCTCGTGGCATTGCGACATTCATCATCGTACCAGGTATCTTCTTGAGACGGCTTTGAGTACCCAAGTACGCTTCTCGCAGCCCGTTCTAAGGAGTCGGCTATATTTTGCCACTGCGAGGTTATATTGTCAGGGGTTGGAGCATTCCGCAGCAGTTGAGTTAGGTGGTTGGAGTAGGCGTTTGCTACCTCTGTGGTCCGCAGTTTACCGATGTCCAGCTTTCGTTGTGCCTGGTTACGTACGTTTTTCGCCATGCTTAGCCTTGTGCGTACCTTAACTGCGGTAAGGAAGTGATCGGAGTCAATGTTCGCACCCCTAATCACTCGTACGTCCAGAACACTCGATGCGTGCCTTCCATCGACTACCACATGATCAATCTGATTCCTCGTCAATTGATCTGGAGATAACCATGTTGCCTTATGAATATTTTTATGGTCAAATCTAGTGCTGCAAACTACCATATTTCTTGCCGCAGAGAAATCAATCAGTCTGATGCCATTGTTCGACGTTTCGGTGTGCAGACTGAATTTTCCGATGGTAGGCTCAAATGCGGTTTCCCTGCCTATTTTAGCATTAAAATCGCCTAGTACAATTTTAATGTCATGGCTCGGGCTACTGTCATATACATTTTCTAGGCTCTCGTAGAACTCGTCTTTGTCCTCATCGCTTTTCTCTTCTGTCGGAGCATGGGCACATATAAGTGTTATGTGGAAAAACTTTGTTTTGACTCTTATGGTGGCTATACGTTCACACACCGGGTTGAACCTTGAGACTAGGTGTCGCAGTCTCTTGCCAACCACAAATCCACATCCAAACTCGTGCTTGTCCGCATGGCCACTATAGTAGATGTCGCACGTCTTCATGCGCGAGCACCCGTGTCCCGTCCACCGGATTTCCTGTAAAGCGGTTATGTCAGCCTTGTATTCTTCGAGGACTTCCGCCAGTTGGATAGAGGCACCTGGTCTATACAGTGTTCTAACATTCCAGGTGCATATCCTTAAATCATGGTCCTTAATTCGTTTGCGGTGGTCGTCAACATTTTGGGGGGTCCATTTTATTCTTTTCTTACTTCTTTTCATTGCAATAGTTTATACGTCGGTGGCGGGTTGCAAGCCCAGCGCACCACGTCGCAGTTTTCTCCTCATGCCAGGATTTTATTACAGCCGCCCATTCTGGGTCAGACGCTGACCAGGGTACCGCTCACTCTGAGCAGACGTGCCTGGGTTTTAAGTTTCGCCCCTTACAGTTAGTCGTGCTCTGACGGGTGTCAGAGGCACGCTTCCAGGCGTCACCACGTGGAGGTACTCCGTCCGCAGTAGTACTACGAATACGGAGCTCTGTGAGTAGACTTGAAGTGCAATTGGCAAGGATCACTCTGGGTTTGCCAAGTTAAACCGATCAGAAGCTTTACCTTGCATCACACTCCCGACGCCCATGTATATTATACATTATGTATTATTTTACATTGCATAAATATATTGAAGGCCTAGCCAAATTCCGCAGTTGCAATGTTTATTATCACCGTCGATGTTCGTATACACCTTGTTAGAACTACACATACATATACATGCAATGATCCAGCTTGTCTTGTTTGCAACCTGAAGGCGTTAAATGGTTTATACGGAGCAAAAAAAGGTTATGCTGTTTGAAGCTTCTCAGCCAACCTTAAATTGGGAGAATTGTTATTTTCATATTTGTGCTGTGCACAGTTACGTCTATGGTTCTTTCATACAAGATTTACTGCTGCTTGCTTCCGGGCAAACAGCAAAAAAGCTTATAAAATTTTAGTTTTAATTAAATTGAAGTTGTAGTTACTGTAAAGTCTTAATTCGTATTCTTATATAGTAAAGTGGATGTAAATATATTCACCTACACACACACACACACACACACATGGAACGTACGTTGCCGTATTCTTAGTACATACTATGTGCTTATATAATTTGTGCATTTGTGATTGTATCATAGTTTCATATTATTTTGTTACAATTTGAGAATCATTTTAAGCTATTGCTGGTTTCCTGCAAGTTTAACTAAGTAAAACTTCATTTACTTTTATTTCTAAAATAAATTTCTTGAGATTAAACTAATATTGTATACTTTTTGGTAGGTATAGATAATGCTCGTTATGGTGTTGTTGTTGTTGTCGGATGATATGCATTCCTTTAAGTGAATTTTAAAGGCACAAATCATATAAGGATAGAGTATTACAAAATTTAATTTCTTTTAGAAAAAGTTGTTATTATATAGTTATATGTCTCGTTTGTCTTAGTGACACTTGGATCGCACTTGGACACTCAGATTCCAATCATCGGCCATAGAATTCGCAATATGCTGCCACTGTGTGTCGGGAACATTAGAACTAGGGGGGTTTCTTTGGAGTAATTGAGAGATTTGGTTTGAGTAGGCATTGGCTATATCGGTGGTATGCAGCTTTGTGATGTCTAGCTTCCTTTGCGTTTGAATACGAGTGTTTTTAGCACTACTTAATCGTGTGCGTACCTTGGCTGCAACTAGGTGGTGATCCGAGTCAATATTTGCACCGCGCATTACACGCACGTCCATAATGCTTGAGACATGCCTTCCATCAATTACCACGTGATCAATCTGATTCTTGTATTTTGATCGGGAGATATCCAGGTTGCCACTGCCCAAAAAAAAACATTAGTAATTTTAATTAATTTTAATAAAAAAACCAGTAAGAAAGTTTCAGTCGGGCGACCCGACTTACATATACCATCACCCTCAGTAAAATAAAAAAAATTGCTATTATATTGATATTATTACTCGATTTCTAAAGTGGATGGAGTGCACAGTGGTTCCGTCCATAGGCCAAAAATCAAAAAACTAATCACAAAGTATTAAAATAAAATGTAAACAAATTATCTCTTAAATGTCCAAACTTCATAATGGTAAACCGGATTCTTCTGAAAATCTAACGGGACTTTTTAAAAATAGAATTTAACCATGAACATTTGTTCGCGCTTTTGTACGTTGGTCGAATAATTAAAAACAAGAGTGCACTTCAAAACGGATTGCTCATTGCATAAGTCTAAAAAATTTAATTATTTTTAATGGATTTTAAAATTAAAAGTATTTATTTAATTTCCACAAATTTATAAAAACTAACTTGTTTTGTAATTCTTGTCAAATTAATGTTTTAGGTAACGTATTTGTTTGATCCCATTTTGTGCGTCTTCATTATGATCATTTAGAGTTTTAGTTGTGTTCCCCCCAGATCCCCCTTTAGGTCTCTTTTCCATTGTATTTGTCGTAGTCTTAAGGTAATAAAAGTGTTACAGTTTGTTGCGGTAATTTGCGGATGTGCGTGTAGTTTTTAATATACTAAACCGCCTTCTTATTAAATCCTCAAACGTAGGTAAGAGGGTAAGTATTAATTCTTAAGTGAAAAAGTGTAACGACCCCAATTATCTCGACCCAAATTATCTTAAAACCAAATTTGTTTAAAGATTTTTTAAGACGATTGTCCCATTTCCGTCGGTCCGGCTGGCTGGTCGGTTGGCTTGCTGGTTGGAAGGATAACTGATGGGCATGATAATTTGAGTAAACCTTAATTGATCTTTATGAAAATTTACCAGTTTTAATATTTTTCAAAATAAAGTTACGTTATTGTAAATAAGCAGAATTGCCCCACCCTTTCTGGTACCTCCCATGCAAACTTACGTAATTATGGATATTTCTTCCAAACGAAACACTACATGATCATGAACTTTGACGGACTAATAATTTTATAAAACAAGGTAAAACTACAGAAAATCGGAACTTTTGCCGCTCCCCTTATGCCACCTCATTGTATATAAATGACCTAATTCAACGTAATATTCCCACAAGCATATTCTTTTTCAGTCAATTTTTTTAAAAGAAAAACTTAGGGTGAATACGGACTATGTTGCTCTACCGCTTCTGGGATGTCTTGTACAAAATTACCAACATATTTTTGGGAAAACTGATATTTCTCTCATTACATTTAAACGAAAAACTGGAGTATACTTGATCAGTAGGATTATCTTGTAATCCGACGCAAAACCTCGGAAAACCGAAATATTAGCTTCAAACGGTTTTACATACATATCATTTTTGTAAGAGATATTGAATTGAACTTTTTCTAACTGTTGTTAGTTTTGCTACGTGTCTGTAAACTTCTGGCCATACGACCGAGAGTCCTATTCCCGATCGTTTAAGCTACATAAGTAATTTCTTTTTTAATTTCATTAACTCGAGAGTAAAACAATGTCGTCCATAGGGTTAGGGTATTTATCAGTCAGTTCACCTGGTTGAAATTCCTGTACTGGCTTAAATATTTTTTAAGAGCCCTGCTGAACATATCAGCTCTGTACTACCATTAGAAGTATTTTGGGCCGCGTCTCCATACAAGCGGATCCACTGTGGAGTGGTAAATTTGTATGGGAGGTACTAGAAGGGGCGTGTCTAGACTTCTAGGTTTGTCCTCCAAATCCTGTTATAGCTTTACTAAATACAGAGTTTGGGCACGATAGCGTTGGATGTATTGATATTATTACTCCATCTCTGAAGTGGGTGGAAAGGTACATTTGTATGGGAGGTCCCATAAGGGGCGCCGCTAGACTTAAAATTTTTTCTCCAAAACTTTATCCTATTATAACTTAATAAAATACAGAATTGGGGCACGATCGTGTCAAGTGTATTGATATTATTATTCCATCTCTAAAGTGGGCGGAAAGGTACATTTGTATGGGAGGTACCAGAATGGGCGTGTCTAGACTTCCAGATTTTTTCTCCAAAACTTTATCCTGCTCGAACTTTACTAAATACAGAATTTGGTTACGATCGCGGAAGTTCTAATAATAATATTAATCGATTTCTAAAGTGGGCGGTACCAGATGTGTGTGGGAGGTACCAGATGGGGCGTTGGTAGACTTAAGTTTTTTTCTCAAAAACTGTATCCTGCTATAGATTTACTAAATTAAGAATTAGGGTACGAGCGCGATGGATTTATTGATATTATTACTCCATATCTAAAGTGGGCGGAAAGGTGAATTTGTATGGGAGGTACCAGAAAGGGCGTGGCTAGACTTTCAATTTTTTTTCCAAAACTTTATCCTGTAATAGCTTTACTAAGTACAAAATTTGGGTACGATCCCGTTGGGTGTATTAATATTATAACTCGATTTCTAAAGTGGGCGGAATGATGTATTTGTATGAATCATGCAAAATTTCAAGACATGTGGTTGCGTCTTTCAAGAGTTATCGTGCCAACCAGCCGGACAGCCACCAGACGGACAGATAGACGGACATGGCTCAAATAACTTAAAAAGTCATGAATCGAATTTGGTTCTAAGAAACCTAGGGTCTGAAGTGACTCCTTCTATGTGTTACACTTTTGGGTCGTATCAAATGATATATACCCTCATCCCTAAGGGTGATGGTATAACTAAACAATATCTTATATTGGATGATGGTATATATCAGTCAGTTTACCTAACTTCGGGCCCACTACTACAAATGTTATTAATTTAAAATCGGTTAATTTTAATAACTCGAGATTAAGCAATTTCAGACATAGGGTGAGAGTATTTATCAGTCAGTTTATATGACTGAAATTTTTTACTATTTTGTTTAACCCAAATTCTAATTTCTAATTTCAATTGTATACCCTACGTCAAATGTAGAGAAAGTTACAAAAATATTGTAGATGCACCAAACATTAAATGAATATACATAATTATATAGACTTAGAATCAATTCCGAATCGATTAAGCGACGTCTATCTAACAGCAGCATAAAAGCTGAAAGTTAGTAAAAAAAAAACGTTTTCTAAATTTTCTACATGACTGATAGAATTTACTAGAACGTTGATTAATTTTTCGTCTACGACAGTGTAATCTACATATATTCCTACGATATTTTAGAAATTAAACCGGAAATAAGTATATAGGAAAGAAAACATATTTTTCTACTGGTAAAGAAATATACTCGTATTATAATATAATAGCTGTAACTTACACGTATGTAGTATTAAAGGATATTAAATTGTCGGCTTTGACCTACCATAGTTCAGTGTCTATTCAACATTGCGCCTGTTCACTTATTTAATATCCAGCCACTGTTTCTTATCATATTTAGTTGGCTGCAAAACCTAATAGTCAACAATAGAGTGCCCGAGCTGGACAACAATATCAACATAGTAAATACCTGTGGGAAATCAAAATAGAAAGTATACTATACATATTCATACATACGATATGTATATGGTATGTGCCCCTGCAAGTGAATACTACTGACACTTACTTATGTACACACTTCTAATTTATTTATAATTGTTGAAAGACATCCGTGACAATTTATACATATTTGTTTCAAAATGACTGAAATTGACAAATAAAATTACTAACACGCACCGAAATGTTTCAATCTAATTGCAAGACAAATGCAATCAATTCATGTCCATAAGATATACTTTAGGGTGAGTCTTAAAAAATGTTTTTGGAATTTTTCATGGGCCAAGTTAAAATTTTATTAAGACGTACAAAAAAACTCTATGTGAATTTTTTTAATTTTTTTCTTAAAGGTTTAGGGGTCGCTACCGGGGTTCGAAATTAAAAATTTTACCGTCATCCTGAGGGATAAGCAGAATAACTCGAGTAAACCTTAACTGATCTTTATGAAAATTTTTCAGTATTAATATTTTCTATAACGAAGTTATGGAATTGTAAATGGGCAGAATTGCCCCACCCCTTCTGGTACCTCCCATACAAAATTACCTATTTTTTGATAATTATTATTTCTCCCATAACTTTCAAACGGGCAGATGGATGGCATTTAAACTTGGTCAGTTTAATAACCTTGTAGTAACAGATAAACCCTCGGAAAATCAAAACCTTTGTCACACCCCTTCTGGTACCTCCCATACAAATGACCGAATTAACCCCCACATTTTTACCTACATATCTTTTTAGTAAAAATACTGAATTCAATAAAATTTTGTGTGAGATGAACACATGCCAAAATTTGACTCGTGAGGGACTATGGACTATATAGGCCAACCCCTTCTGGTACCTCCCATACAAAATTACCTATTTTTAACCAAATTATTTTTTACCAATAATATCCAAACGGACAGCTGGATGGCATTTAAACTTGGCCAGTTTAATAACCTTGTAATAACAGATAAACCCCCAGAAAATCGAAACCTTTCCCACACCCCTTCTGGTACCTCCCATACAAATGACCGAATTAACCCCCATATTTTTACCTACATATCTTTTTAGTAAAAATACTGAATTCAATAAAATTTTGTGTGAGATGAACACATGCAAAAATTTGACTCGTGAGTGACTATAGACTATATAGGCCAACCCCTTCTGGTACCTCCCATACAAAATTACCTATTTTTAGACAAATTATTTTTTACCAATAATTTCCAAACGGACAGCTGGATGGCCTTTAAACTTGGTCAGTTTAATTACCTTGTAATAACAAATAAACCCCCAGAAAATCGAAACCTTTGTCACACCCCTTCTGGTACCTCCCATACAAATGACCGAATTCACCCTCATAGTTCTACATATTTATGCTAATTACACAGTGCAACAGTGAAAAAAATACAAAAACGGGATAGTATAGGTTCGATTCTACTATCGAAGGGTAATAAAACCCTATACTCAGTTTGGCGAGATTGGTGACCAATTTTTTTTTATGGGCCCCTAAAGATTCTCAAAATCAGTGAGCCCCATGAAAAAAGGTGTCATCAGTTTTTGTCCAACAGCTATCTCACACTTCGTGATAGCGCTAAACTGTATTCGGCAATAATGTTGCTGGGAGTTTTGCGCACTAACTTTATAAACAAATTATGTCAAAAAGGTTGGTTATACCTGCCCTTTTTCAAAAAAAATTGAAGAAGAATTTATTATTTTTTCACTTTTTTGAGCATTACTTTCAGGGAGTCCAAATTTTCCTCTAACACTGTTCGCCAAAATTGAAGCCCTGGTAAAGATAAACAACTTTCGTGAACATATCAATCCAATCTGAACGTGTCTTGGCAACCTAAGTAGCTCATAAAGTCCACGTTTATACCGGTTTTTCAAACCTTTACGCACTTAAAAGCCAGTAACGTGGTTGAATATCAACCAATTTGAAGTTTCTCAGTGGATTTAGAAAGAAGAGACTACGGCCTTTCCAATGGTATATATAGTTCTATTGATAACTTATCATAAATGTCTGTTTTTTGCCTCGAAATTTCAAACTTTTGTGACTTTTTCACTATTTTTTAAGTTTGACGAAGTTTGTAGCCACTATTTTATAAGGACACCCTAATGTTTACTACTTTATTCAGAAAGTGCACGCTATCACGAGTTAAACGCATATTTGTTTGTAAAAATCGGTTAACAAATAGTTAAGTTATACATGTTTTCCGAGGGACGCAACTATGCTAAAATCAAATTTGAAGTAATTAACAACAACACCAAAACAATGCTTCTTCTTCAACTCTTTGATTTTAGTATAGGATATGAAAGTTGCGTCCCTCGGAAAACATGAATAACTTAACTATTTGTTAACCGATTTTTACAAACAAATATGCGTTTAACTCGTGATAGCGTGCACTTTCTGAATAAAGTAGTAAACATTAGGGTGTCCTTATAAAATAGTGGCTACAAACTTCGTCAAACTTAAAAAATAGTGAAAAAGTCACAAAAGTTTGAAATTTCGAGGCAAAAAACAGACATTTATGATAAGTTATCAATAGAACTATATATACCATTGGAAAGGCCGTAGTCTCTTCTTTCTAAATCCACTGAGAAACTTCAAATTGGTTGATATTCAACCACGTTACTGGCTTTTAAGTGCGTAAAGGTTTGAAAAACCGGTATAAACGTGGACTTTATGAGCTACTTAGGTTGCCAAGACACGTTCAGATTGGATTGATATGTTCACGAAAGTTGTTTATCTTTACCAGGGCTTCAATTTTGGCGAACAGTGTTAGAGGAAAATTTGGACTCCCTCAAAGTAATGCTCAAAAAAGTGAAAAAATAATAAATTCTTCTTCAATTTTTTTTGAAAAAGGGCAGGAATAACCAACCTTTTTGACATAACTTGTTAATAAAGTTAGTGCGCAAAACTCCCAGCTACATTATTGCCGAATACAGTTTAGCGCTATCACGAAGTGTGAGTTAGCTGTTGGACAAAAACTGATCACACCTTTTTGCATGGGGCTCACTGATTTTGAGAATCTTTAGGGGCCCATAAAAAAAAATTGGTCACCAATCTCGCCAAACTGAGTATAGGGTTTTATTACCCTTCGATAGTAGAATCGAACCTATACTATCCCGTTTTTGTATTTTTTAAAAAGTCGTCATTTGTTGCATAGTGTTATTTGACAGAAAATTTTGATTTTTTTCATAGGTTAACTTAAAAGTTTTAAACGTAGAAGTCATATAATATGATTTATGCATTGCATTTCGGGAATATCAACCGGTCCTGTAATATTACTTTTTAAGAGGTTTAAAAATGCCTGGACAAAAGTTGATCATTCCAATTTTAAACCTGGCATATCGGATGATCTCATATTAAGACAAGTAAAGAATTCTGCGAATGCTATTTGTTTTGCCGAAAATCAGCTTAAAGAGTTTCAGCCACGAGAGGACTACAAAGAGCTAAATAAGCTGACAATAATATTCTGCGGGATGTTCCAAAAACACAAATATTCTTCAGAGCACCAGCAGGTCTTCACCGTGCTAGATGGAAGGCTAAGGTAATATATTCCTTAAAAATATATTTATTCAGAGAGCAGTTCAAGTTAAACAAAAGCGAATTATGTGGAATACAGGATGTTTGCAGTTTTATAATTAATATTTACCTTAAATATTGGTTTGAGTCCACTTCTGGACCTTCTGCTTCAAGAAATGACCTCCAGGTATTAAAAGACTTGAAGTCTTATGCAACAATTAATAAAAAGACAGCGGCAATAGCCTTAAAAAAAATTATAGGTCATCTTTGGTATTTTTAGGAAGAGCTAGTTGGATTTGCATTTTTGATGACAAAGTTTCTCATGAAATTAAGAAGAAAATGGTAAATGCTTTAAACCAGCGATCGGCGAGAGTGCGCACTTGTGCAACATGACCGAGAGAGCCACACATGTATTCTCACACACATTGAACGAAAACAAACAAACTGAATCAGTCTCGCTTGAGCATTCGTCCGACGCAGTTGTGTCGACGCTTGTTGTTAGCAAGACAATAAAAGAAATGAATTTTTTCGGTAAAAATGAGTTCTTATATGTTAATGTGCATTGCCACGCGCACAACAGTAATATTTCCTATATTATTATATTATAATTTTGTTCATAGTTATGAAAAATCTTTACAACAATTTCCTTCACTACAGTGAGAGAGGGAAGAGAACAACTCACCAACACAAACCCATATTGTGGTTGTGTTAGTTGCCGATAGCTGCTTTAAACATAGAAGGAGTAGATAATCCAGAAAAACGAGTTACAGTGGATGGAAACCTACTACATTCCGAAAGTCTTGAGCATTTTGTATCCAACAATACTCTTAGATTTTTCAGCACAACGGGTATTAAATCGGGTTTCCTAAAAAAAATGTTGAAGATTGGGAGCAAGATGCAGACTTTAAATTAAGTAAAGAATTTGTTCGGTCTAGGTTGAAGGTTGTTAATGATATTGCTGAACATGGAGTGGCCTTGATGCAGGAATACAATAAATTGCATACACATTATGGAGAACAGAAGTAGTTCCTATTATTATTGGTGATAGAATTTAGAAAAAAAATATTCAGATCCAAAAAAATCTACCATGTGTAAATAATGTTTTACAATATTTTCAAATTTAAAGAAAATTGTAAGCAGTAATACAGTTGTTTATAATTATATTTTTTAATGTTTAGTTTTTCATGCAATGAATTCATGTTTAATATTAATATATTAAATTTTTATTTTAATATTATTCTTTAACTGTTTAATTTAATTTTTATTTTCGAAATGTACCTTTTTAAGTAATAATGCAACAAAAACTGATGAACAAATTTGAAATAAATCATTTCATATTAACTGTACTGTAAAAATTCCAAAGTTGGACTGCAAATTAGTGGAGGGGGGCAAGACAATAGCGTTGCATTATCTATGTTGAATATCTAATAACATTCATTAAACTAGATTTATAATTAAGATAAGCATTAGTAAAATTACAATAAGCGTGTATCTTTAGCAAAATATAAATGAATTCAGCATACTTACAAAAAAATGTATGTAAAAATATGGGGGTTAATTCGGCCATTTGTATGGGAGGTACCAGAAGGGGTGTGGCAAAGGTTTTGATTTTCTGGGGGTTTATCTATTATTACAAGGTTATTAAACTGGCCAAGTTTAAATGCCATCCAGCTGTCTGTTTGGAAATTATTGGTAAAAAATAATTTGGTTAAAAATAGGTAATTTTGTATGGGAGGTACCAGAAGGGGTTGGCCTATATAGTCCATGGTCACTCACGAGTCAAATTTTGGTATGTGTTCATCTCACTCAAAATTTTATTGAATTCAGTATTTTTACTAAAAAGATATGTAGGTAAAAATATGGGGGTTAATTCGGTCATTTGTATGGGAGGTACCAGAAGGGGTGTGGCAAAGGTTTTGATTTTCTGGGGGTTTATCTGTTATTACAAGGTTATTAAACTGGCCAAGTTTAAATGCCATCCAGCTGTCTGTTTGGAAATTATTGGTAAAAAATAATTTGGTTAAAAATAGGTAATTTTGTATGGGAGGTACCAGAAGGGGTTGGCCTATATAGTCCATAGTCACTCACGAGTCAAATTTTGGTATGTGTTCATCTCACTCAAAATTTTATTGAATTCAGTATTTTTACTAAAAAGATATGTAGGTAAAAATATGGGGGTTAATTCGGTCATTTGTATGGGAGGTACCAGAAGGGGTGTGGCAAAGGTTTTGATTTTCTGGGGGTTTATCTGTTATTACAAGGTTATTAAACTGGCCAAGTTTAAATGCCATCCAGCTGTCTGTTTGGAAATTATTGGTAAAAAATAATTTGGTTAAAAATAGGTAATTTTGTATGGGAGGTACCAGAAGGGGTTGGCCTATATAGTCCATAGTCACTCACGAGTCAAATTTTGGCATGTGTTCATCTCACACAAAATTTTATTGAATTCAGTATTTTTACTAAAAAGATATGTAGGTAAAAATGTGGGGGTTAATTCGGTCATTTGTATGGGAGGTACCAGAAGGGGTGTGACAAAGGTTTTGATTTTCCGAGGGTTTATCTGTTATTACAAGGTTATTAAACTGACCAAGTTTAAATGCCATCCAGCTGCCCGTTTGAAAGTTATGGGAGAAATAATAATTATCAAAAAATAGGTAATTTTGTATGGGAGGTACCAGAAGGGGTGGGGCAATTCTGCCCATTTACAATTTCGTTACTTCGTTATGGAAATTATTAATACTGAAAAATTTTCATAAGGATCAGCTAAGGTTTACTCGAGTTATTCAGCTTATCCCTCAGGATGACGGTAAAATTTTTAATTTCGAACCCCGGTAGCGACCCCTAAACCTTTAAGAAAAAAATTAAAAAAATTCACATAGAGTTTTTTTGTACGCCTTAATAAAATTTTAACTTGGCCCATGAAAAATTCCAAAAACATTTTTTTTTTGCCAAATAAGAATCAACCTAATATACTTGTACTTATGTATATAGGTGAAAGTAGCATATTCTTACAATTACTAAAATCGATATGCTCCATGTATGGGTTCAAGACTATTTGTAATGGCATTTTGAATGACTTTTCTTTAAGGGATGTGTGAGATTTTTTCCACTTTGATTTAAACGTTTATGTTGTTTGAAATGTTCTTATTTTTATACCATCACCCTTAGGGATGAGGGTATATATCATTTGATACGAAAAAAAGTGTAACGCATTAAAGGAGACGAGTTAGACCCCAAGTATCTTAAGACCAAATTCGTTTCAGGACTTTTTAAGACGATTGAGCTATGTCCGTCTGTCTGGCTGGCTGGCTGGATGGCTGGTCAGCAGGATAACTCGAGTAATCCTTAACGGATCGGTATAAAAATTTACCAGTATTAATATTTTTCAAAACGAACAATACTTGTAAATCCTCAGCCATTTTTTATGGGGGTACCGAAAGGGTCCAACTGAGAATCAAAGAAAAATTCTTTAATTTATTCGCACAAAAATCTCAGAAGAAATCATAATATCTAATGGTTAGAGTAAACCCGGTTTTTTAGTTTTCACCTGTAAATACACAATACTAAAACCAGTACAGAGTCAGTCAGGTAAACTAACTGATAAATACCATCACCCAATAATAATTCCAATTACAAGGTAAATTAACTGACCAAATTTGATTATCCTCCAAGTGCCGGTTTAGAATTTATGGGAGAATTATTAATTTTCGAAACAAGATCATTTTGTATGGGAAGTACCAGAAGGGGTGATCCGATATAATCTATATTCCTTCCTTATTCAAATTATCATAACCGTACAACTTACGCCAAATTTGACAGAATTCAGTGTACTTACAAAACAGATATGTAAGTAAGCCTATGAGGGTGAATTCGGGAATTTGTATAGGAGGTACCAGAAGAGGTGCATCAAATGGTAAGGTTTTTTAAAGGTTTTGCTCCCTATCAGAAGATAAATTAAACGACCAATTTTCATTATCCCCTAAGTACCCGTTTGGATGTTATGGGAGAAATATTAATTTTCCAAAAATAAGTCATTTTGTATGGGAGGTACCAGAAGGCGTTAACCGATATAGTCCATATTCATTCATGAATCCAATTTGTCATAAGCAAACATCATACGCAAAATTTGAGTGAATTCAGTTTACTGAAATCTCCCGTCAGTCATTATACTCTCTTTGACCAACCGTGCTGCCACAGCCTGCAGTGCAAAATATCAAATTACCGCGCTCCACCCTGTAAGAATAGATAGTTGTTTGCAAATATTTCCACTACAGCGCCACCTTCGGATTAAAATTTTTCCAAAGACTTTATATTTATGTAATGTAATACTGTGTGAATTTGTGCCAAATCCGTAAGAATTTTCGAAAAAGCGAAACCAGCGCAATCTATTGTGTCCAAAAGTATCATATGTTTCATGCTGAAATCAATCATACACACCTACAAAATTTCATCAAATCGGTCCAGCCGTTCTTGAGTTATATACAGGGTTAAACCCGATTTACTGTTATTTATATAAATGTGCGATAATCTTCACTCCAGCGCCACATATTGGGTCAAAATTGTGCCAAAGACTTTATATTTATTTAAATTAAATATTGTGATAATTCTTTGAACAATTCTTTGTTCTTATCAGAAAATATTTAATTTACTTCGTATTCACGGTTAGTTTTATTAAAATTTAAATTAAAATATTGTTCTACATTCATTAACTCAAAACTACTGTTGTTGTTTCTATACAAGTTACTATCACCTTAAATCTACTTCTACACGTAGCCGGCATTAAATTACCTATTGATACAAATTCCCACTTTGATGGCTTATGCGAATAAATGTGTTTGTACAAACAATTACATTTTTAAATTTATGAAATGTCTATCTAGAAGAATTGTTCCCCGGTAGCATTTGCCTATAATTGTTGTACGAAACAATATAATAACAAAGTAAATGTAAATAACATAGGATGTAGCCTACATTGAACTACAGCGGCCTTTGCTGTTATTTAAGAATTTCAAAAATGTATCACTGTACTATTCTTCTTTCTTTGCCATGATATACAATTTAATTAAAACACAAGAATTGAACGAAATAAGGCAACTGCTTGTTTCCATATCAATTATACACTCCACAAACGATTGTCTGGTACGTGTCAGCGAGTCCTCCTCAGTGTTGTTTAGTATTCCTTTAAACCGCCATCCGCACCCCCTAATAAAACAACAAAAATATACATAAGGGATTAATTAAACGTAAACCATAATTAGCGGACCTTTTCGGTATTTGCTGCAACCCCTGCTTATGTAAATTGTGCAAATGTTTGTAGTATCTCCAGTACAAGCAAGCAAGCAAGCAAGCTAATATTTAGTGGTAGAGCGAGCGAGCGCCTGTTGGCCATAACATTAACAAATGCAAAAATAGTTATTTAGACAAACAGAATGACAGCGACATTTGTTACAAAACATATACCAATATGAAATTAAGGAATCGTTTGAAAATATTACCAATTCGTGTCTAGAATATTTTATTTTCTTGGGCACTTTTGAACACCCTTTGCAACAAAGTGAGGTGTTTGAAGTTTACGTTTGTAATTGTAGCAATCTACAACAACAAACTGTGGAGATTTTTCTTTGCTCTACCCCACAATTGGTATGGAAATAAGCGAAAGTATTTAAATGGCATTGTTATGTTATATAACGTAAGAATTTCTATATTAGCACACAAAATAACATATCGACATTGGTTTGCGGAAATTTATAAGAAAAAATTTCAGTTAGTTTAACTGATTTACTCTTAACATTAACTGATATCCATTCACAGGCATTTAGATAGATTATGCATAATTTCGCAGCGTAAGTTTTTGAGAAGGCGGAAGTTGAATTTTATATTTGTTATGTCCATTACTATTATTCAAAAAGTGATTAAACAGTTATAGCGTGTTCGAATTGCTTCACTTTATTAATATAAACTGGACTTTGCCCAGAGGCTGAAAGTTACTTATTGTCACTCACTTGGGAGTGACCAGAATCGATTCCTTTGCAGCACTGTCCAAGCAGCTAACTACTTCCAGTCTTAGACCAAGTTTTCCCCGGGCAGTGACTTTAAAGCAACCGCTTAGAAGTTAGCTAGAGTTAGAAGGCGAAACGTTGAGTAACCTAATCGGCATGCTACCACCGATGCGTCTTAGGAAGTAGGTAACAGAAGTTACTGAAGCCTAACACAGGCTCTCCTAGTGGCTTTGGCAGCCCCAAGAAACTAGGTTCGGGAGCGGTGGCCTAATAAGCCACTCTCCTTAAACAAAATTTATTATGAAAACACGGAGAAAAAATAAAACAAGAACCCACCAAATGTTGACGACCCCCGCAAACGATATAAGGACCATGATTTAAGGATATGCACCTGGAACGTCCGAACTTTTTACAGAGATGGTGCCTCTATCCAACTGGCGGGTGTCCTCGACAAATACAAGGCTGACATCACCGCCAAACAGGAAGTGAGATGGACGGGACAGGGATGCACACGACGAAAGAACTGTGACATATTTTACAGCTGCCATGTAGAAAGACACGAATTTGGATGTGGTTTCATAGTCGGCAAGAGACTTGGACACCTGGTCTCGCGGTTTAACCCTGTAAGTGACCGAATAGCCACCATTCGCATCCGGGCGAAATATTTTTACATCACGCTGATTTGTGACGATGAGATTAAAGATGCATTTTACGAGCGCCTAGAGGAAACATACGACCGCTGCCCTGGCCACGACATTAAAATTGTTCTGGGAGACTTTAATGCAAAAATAGGAAGGGAAGATGTTCTTGGTCCATCGATCGGTAAATTCAGCCTGCATACCGACACGTCAGCTTCGCAGCGGGATGGAACATGGTAGTGAGTGGAACCAGATTCCATCACAAAGATATCCACAAGGCAACTTGGCTATCCCCCGATCAAAACACCAAAAATCAAATAGATCATGTGGTAATTGATGGCAGGCATGCATCTAGTGTCATGGACGTGCGTGTGATCCGTGGTGCTAATATTGGCTCGGATCATTACCTGGTTGCAGCCAAGGTGCGCACAAGATAGAGCAGCGCGAAAAACGCACGTAACCAAACACAAAGAAAGCATGACATCGCGAAGCTGCAAACCCCAGGGATAGCTACTGCCTACTCCAACCAGCTCTCCCAACTTTTACGACACAACGCCTCTACTTCTGACGTTCCCGATACACAGTGGCGGCATATTGCGCATTCCATGGCAACCGCCGCAACAACCGTGCTAGGATATGAAAAGCGGCGCTCAGATGAATCCTGGTACGATGAAGAATGTCGCATAGCGTCTGAGGAACAGGATGCTGTTTATAGGGCAACGCTACAGCCAATTGTAACCCGTGCTGTTAGGGAACGGCATAAGGAGAAAGCAAAACGGGCGAGACAGCTATTTAGCCGAAAAAAACGTCAGATGAAGGAACGGGAGAACGAGGATATAGAGCGATAAAGGGATAGAGGTGAGGCCCGAAAATTTTACCAGAAAGTAAGAGTAAATGGATACGGTAATGGCCTCCCCACCTGTAAGGACAGTGATGGAAATCTGGTCACGGATACGCAGAGTGTGCTGCACATATGGAGAGAACACTTCCAGCAACTGCTGGTTCCAGAAGGCAGCGCACGTGAAGTTATCACGCCAATTGTCGACAACGGCCGAGGTCAAGCCGAGGCCGACTATAAAGCTGCCTTTGACAGCCCGATACGGCAGAAATTACTTGAAGCCATGGCTGAGTTTGGTATTACAGCGAAGCTGATACGTCTTTGCGGAATGACGCTGACTGACACGGAGTCTTCAGTGAAGATTGGCAAGGACCTTACGGAGCAATTCTACACCAGACGAGACCTAAAACAAGGCGACGGCCTATCGTGCGATCTCTTCAACATTGTGATGGAGATGATAATGAGAAAAGCTGCAGTAAACACGAGTGGCACTATATTCAACAAAAGCCACATGCTACTCGCGTACGCTGATGACGTAGACATCATCGGTCGAAAACTGCGGGATGTGACTGCAGCCTTCTCAGGTATACAGAAGGAATCAGCGAAAATGGGCCTAACGGTGAAAGAGAACAAAACGAAGTTATTAGTTTCAACGAACAAAGAATCTACTCGTTTGGGAAACTGCGTGAACGTTGACAACTATAACTTCGAGGTGGTAGATATTTTTGTCTACCTAGGCTCCGCCATTAACAAAGCAAATAATGTCAGCCTAGAAATCCGGAAAAGAATCCTGCTTGCAAATAAATGCTACTACGGACTAAGCAAGCGATTCAATGACAGAGCTCTCCCTCCTGTCTTAATGTATGGCTCAGAATCCTGGGTTATGACACAAGCGGATGAATCGGTTCTGGCTCCGTTAAATATATGGGCCCATCATCGTTAACGGAGAGTATCGGCGTCGTATGAATCCTGAGCTGTACACTGACATTGACGTGGTCAAACGCATAAAGGTGCAACGGTTGCGTTGGCTAGGTCATGTTGTACGCATGGACGAAAATGCTCCAGCTCAAAAAGTCTTCGACAATGAACTCGATGGACGGCGTAGAAGAGGGCGACCAGGTTACTGAGAACCTTACAGAACTCGGTGTGACTAACTGGAGAAGAAGCGCAGAAGATCGAGGCGCTTATAATATTTTTCTACGTGCGGTATATAATCCACTGGGATTGCATAGAAGTACCAGCTAAGTAAGTAAGTAAGTAAGTTTTTGAGAAGGCGGAAGTTGAATGTTATATTTGTTGAGGTTATGTCCATTACTATTATTCAAAAAGTGATTAAACAGTTATAGCGTGTTCGATTTGCTTCTCTTTATTAGTATAATCAAAATTAGAAGAATATACCATATGTGGGACTATATGTATATATCAACCAGGTGCAACACTCTTTGTTTCGATTTACCAACAATAAATTCACATGTTTCCTTGTTTCTTTCTTACAACTTTTCTTAATAGCATTTATAAGAAAGTACATTTGCCTTAGAGCTTTTTAGAATGCAAATCTAACATCGCAAGTGATGAAGAAAAACATATTTCACTCTTCACCGTTTTTTTTTCCCTTGTTAATAACGGTCAACAACCATTTAACGGAAGTTTAACTAAACATTAACTTTTCAAAATTACCTAGAGGGAAAAATAAGCAAACGTCAAATAGAAAATATCAAATGTACTTATGGTAATGTACAAATTCTGAAACCCCCGATGATTCCCTTGAAATAGAAGTGGATGGTCGAGTAATCTGCGTACGAATGTATGCATAACATTTCTGCTTAGTTTGCATTGGAAAAGTGTAAACAACACGAGTAACACACTTGGTTGAGTTTGTGTCGAGCTAGTGGAAAATTATAGCGGCACGTTGTCGACGTCTTAAACAAACGATTTAAATTTCAATCGTGTAGTTTTAACTACAAACTCCAAGTACGCGAAAGTATAAATGCCAAATGTACATTTGAATAGAAATCGTGCAAACTTCTTGCACAACCAACGCATAATTTAAATATATGTATGTACATCTGCTGTACTACGTACACCAACAAGTCGGAATATGTTTCAGTGGAAACTGGTTAATAGGCAAAACAAATCACGTAACAGTTTTTAAGATTTCGTTCATTTGAGAAAAATAATTTTTGTTATAATAAATATTAAGATTAACGATAATTATAACCATATACCGGAAGCAAAATTATAAATTCTATAAAAATTAAGAAAATCCGCTTTTTCATGCTTCGCCATAATTAATTAAAAACTCATACAAATTTTAAGGAAAAACCAGTACAGAAATTTCAGTCAGATAAACTGACTGATAAAAACCATCACCCACTATAAGATATGGTTTAAGTCTTGAGTTATTAAAATTAACCGATTTGTAATTAAAACCAGTTAGAAAGTTTCAGTCGGGCAACCCGACTTACATATACCCTTACCCTCAGTAAAACAAATAATTTTCTATTATATTGATATTATTACTCGATTTCTAAAGTGGGCGGAGTGGTACATTTGTATGGGAGGTACGAGAAGGGGTGTGTCTAGGCTTCCAGATTTATTCTCCATAACTTTATCCTGTTATAGCTTTACTAAATACAGAATTTGGGCACGATTGCGTTGGGTGTATTGATATTATTACAACATCCCTAAAATGGGCGGAAAGGTACATTTGTATGGGAGGTACCATAAGGAGCGTGTCTAGACTTTCAAATTATTCTCCAAAGCTTTGTCCTATTATAAAATAACAACATTCAAAATTTGGGCACGATAGTGTCGAGTGTGTTGATATTATTACCCTATTTCTAAAGTGGGCGGAAAGGTGAATTTGTATGGGAGGTACTGGAAGGGGCGTGGCTAGTCTTCCAATTTTTTTCCAAAACTTTATCCTATAATAGCTTTACTAAGTACAGAATTTGGTTACGGTCCCGTTGGGTGTATTGATATTACAACTCGATTTCTAAAGTGGGCGGAATGATGTATTTGTATGGGAGGTACCAGAAGGGGCGTGGCCATGTAGCCCATTTTCAATACCGTAAGTAGTTTAGGGAAGATGTTTACTCGTGCAAAATTTCAAAAGATTTGGTTGCGTCTTTCGAAAGTTATCGTGCTAACCAGCCGGACAGCCACACAGACAGACATGGCTTAAACGACTTAAAAAGTCATGAATCGAATTTGGTTCAAAGAAACCTAGGGCCTAAAGTCACTCCTTTTATGTGTTACACTTTTGGGTCGTATCAAATGATATATACCCTCATCCCTAAGGGTAATGGTATAATTAGTGTAGGGTTACCAAAGTAAATAAAATAAACTGATGTTTTGTGGGAAAGTCTTAACATGAGATTATAGATTCGGTAAGGTTAGCATCACACCGAGATCTGCTGATTTATTGTGATTGTCCGTTGAAAAACGGAGAAAGGGAAGACTCTAAGTCTTCTTTATAACTTTACCCTAAGTATCTTAGGCAAGAGCGGACAGCTATAAAGAAGATGTTCCATCGTCTCTAACTCGTATTCCAGTATAGATCTATCTCATTTCACTTCTGCACAGGCCAACCATGTAAGCCGACCGGGTTCTGCTGTATTCGAGTCACATCGAATCCAATCCATCCAATCAAACCAACAACAATAAAACTGAATTTTGCTTTGTTTATCTTTTGTTCATTTCTTTACTTTATTTTATTTCTTTTATTTAATCAATTTGCTTAAATAAGCAATTTGACAAAACGTTCAATGTGAACTTAGGGCACTAATGAATATTTTCCATCTGTCACGGGATTTGCTAAGGTTTAGACTTGGTTCCAGGTCATTCCTAATTCTTCATATTCTCTCTTCGTGCTTCTAATTAGTAAATGTTTGAAGTTTCCTGAAGCTGGTTTGGGTTAGGTTCCAAGTGGTGCAAACGTACAGGAACACGCTCGTGATGCTACTATTAAAAATCCGAATTTGTGTAACCTTTGAAATGTTATTTGCTCTCCACATTTTGGAGAACAATTGGAAAGCGGATCGGGCTTAATTAATTCGATCATTGAAGTCCTTATCTGATCGGCCATTCGCAGTGATAGTGCTACCAAGATAGCAAAAAGAATTCAATTATGACTCCATAAAGATCGATTGGGTGTATACTTGCAGGACCGATACGCATCATCTTTGTTTTCCGGATTTTTTTTTTAATTTAAGGCCTACTTTCGCTTCGTTACGATGGTGGTGTGCCAGGAGATAAATGTCAGCCGCGTAATCAACATCATTAAGTCTTTCCAATAGGTTCAAACGAATACCAGAGGGTTTGTCGATGTTTGTCTGCTGCCTTGCCAAATCTAATATTGGAGACAGAATACATCCCTGTCTCATGCCAGATTCAATAGAGAAGGGAAGACCTTCACTGCCGTTGAAACGTACAGCACAGGTAACATTGTTGTACAACTCGCAATACAGTGAACCCATAAAGTGTCTCTGAAAAACGGTGTTGAAATTACGTTCGAAATCAACGAATAGTAAGTACAACGAGCTGTTGAATTTCAGGGATTGCTCGATAAGTATGCACAACGTTGTTGTATGGTCCGAGTAGGCGCAATTTGATCTAAAACCCGACTGTTCTTTCGTAAGATTGTCTCAATGTAGGGTGTTATGCGATTTAGTATTGAAAGCGCTAGGACTTTGTTGACTGCATTGAGTATTGTTATACCTCGCCAATTTTTGCACTGACCATAATCGCGGTATTGATAAAACAGTTCCTTTTTTCCAATCGTCTGGTATGGTGTTTGTTTCCCAAATATGGTACAACATTGGTATTAAAGCATTCGCGATTGGTTTGGCGTCGTACTTCAGGAGTTCAGCAGGAAGACGGATTTGTTGTTTTCAATTGCGGCAGTGTATTTACGATTTCATTTCGTGTGGGAGAAATGACAACCACTGGCATGTTGTGATATCTACTAATTCATTTGATAAGCAACTAAAGAAGTCGCACCATCGTCTTAATTAATCTTCTGGTGATATTGGATCGGGCCCATCATTATCTTCTATCACTGCGGTGTTCCTTTTGGCACTTCCTCGTAGCTGGTTGATAGCTTTATATACACCATGCATGTTTCCAGATTTGCTGGCCTTCTCCGCGTCATCTGCAATGTTGTCCAGGCCTTGCGATAAGTACGGCCACGCGCTCAGCATTATTGGCTGATTCTCTGTATTGTATTTTGGCATTCATTTTGGGAATTGCAGATTTCGCATATAGACGAGATTTTTTCAAAAGTTTTCAGTAATGTATTTCATTCCAAGTGCTCTCAGTAATCCATGTCCCATACATTTCAGTTCACGTAAGGGAAACACTCTGGCCCTTTACAAACTTCAACATTTTCGAAACTAAACCAACCTTTTGTTTCTTTACTGCAGGAGACTCCGTCGATCTTGCTGAAAAAATTAATTTATCTCCTGGTTTCGCCTTAAAAAGGGTAATAAATTCATATTCAATATATCCACATACTATGCGGAGTTCATGCGACAGCTTGGGAAGGCCAACTCCAAACTTTCTTTTGGAGCGACTAGAGGAAATATATGACCGCTGAACTAACCATGACATTAAAATTGTTCTGGGAGACTTTAATGCAAAACAAGGAAAGGAAGATGCTCTTGGTTCAGCAGTCGGAAAATTCATTCTACACATTCGATAACGGATTTTGACTGGTAAGCTTCGCGTCGGCATGAAATATGGTAGTGATAAAGATATCCACTAGGCAACATGGATATCCCTTGATTAAAAGACAAGAAACCAGATTGATCACGTGGTTATCGATTTAAAACATGTTACAAGCGTTATGTTTTGCAATTATTTATTCGGATCACCAACCAAAATATGCACGCAATTAAGTTGTGCTAAAATCGCTCGTAACCAAACGCAAAGGAATCTAGACATCATAAATCTGCATACCACCGAGATAGTCAATGCCTATTCCAACCAACTCTCTCAACTTACTGGGTTATGGAAAACACTCAGACAAGCTCTGTTGCGATGAGCAATGTCGCGCAATGTCTGAGGAAAAGGATGCTGCATACAGGGTAAAACTGCAGCCAATGGCAACGCGTAGGGCAGATTACGATATAATGAGAAGAGGAGAAAGATAAAACGCCTATTCAGGCGGGAAAAATGTTTATAGAAGAAAAGAGGGAGCCAGGATATCGGTTTTGGATCAAATTAGTCGTGTAAAGACAAAGATGGAAATCTGATCACGTACACTCAGAGCGGTGTAACATAAATCTGATGTCACTATGCTGACTACAAAGAGAGCATAATTGACGAAATCACATCAATCATCGGCGATGGAGTTGATTGTCCACCACATAGACAAAAGGGATCAGCACAGCAATTTCACGGCTTAAAAACCATAAAGCTTCGAGTGCCGATGGACTGCCAGCAGAGCCTTTTATAACTGGCGGCTATGAGGTAACATTGTGCGTGCATCAGCTCATAACCACGATTTGTCTAAAGGAATGCATGTACGATGATTAGAATCTTAGTGTTTTATGTTCTGTGCTTAAGAAAGGCGATCCAAGCGTTGATACCAACTATCACGGGATCAGCCTTTTACACAAAGGCTGATTGGACCCTATTAGTGTGGCTTTAGACATGGTAAATCCAGGACCGACCAGATATTCACACTACGATAAATTCTTAAAAAGCCCCAGGACATGCAAATCGACACCTCCTATCTGTTTATTGGTTACAAAGCAGCATTCGGCAGTCCGATATGAGAGAAATAATTAGATGTTATGGCTGAGTTTGGTAGCGAGGATGGATCGTAAGATGGTACGACTTTGTGCGATGACACTGACCGACACGAAGAATTCGGTGAAAATTACCATAAATCCGACAGAGCCATTGTCTGCCAAACGAGGTTTTAGACAAGACAACATACTGTCATGCGAACACTTTAGCTTCATAATGGGGATTATCTGGTGAAAGGCTGCAGTAAACACGACTGGTACATACATACATAAGTGGCCAATTACAATTTACGAAACGTAGTTCATAAATTTGAGGCCTGAAGTAATAAAGAATTCCACACGCTTCGGTCTTCTGCGTGTGTTCTCCAGTTAGTCCTACCTACGGAGTTTGGGTCACCCTGCTCTGCGCCGTCCTTCAGGTTCGCCTTCAAACACCTTTCTCGCTGGAGCATTTACATCCATCCTGGCAACATGTTCAAGCCATCGAAGTCGTTGGATTCTGACTCTTTTAGCTACGTCGATGTCGTGGTAAAGCTCATACAGCTCATGGTTCATCCGATGGCGAAACTCGCCTTCGACACAGATAGGTCCATATATTTTTCGGAGTACTTTTCTCTCGAATACTCCCAGGTTTTGTATGTCCGTTATGGTAAACACCCATGATTCGGCAGCATACAACAGAACAGGTAAGATAAGCACCTGGTATAGCTGTTTCTTAGTATTCCGAGAGAAGGTGGTGTTACTAAAGTGCTGCCGAAGTCCGTAGAAACATCTATTGGCTAGCACTATTCTCCGTTTAATATCTTGGCTGACATTATTTTTCTTGTTGACGGAAGATCCGAGGTAGGTAAATTCGTCGACTACCTCAAAACAATAATTGTCAACGTTCACGGTGCGTCCCCATCCAGAGGACTCTTTGTTCGTCGAAATCATTAGTTTGTTTTGTCCTCGTTGACCGCTAAACCCATTTTTGCTGACTCCTTTTCTAGTGATGAGAAAACTGCAGTAACATCCCGCAGATTTCGGCCAATGATGTCTATATCAACGGCATAGGCTAGTGGCATGTGGCTCTTGTAGAATATGGTGCCAGACATGTTGACACCAGCCTTTCTCATCACCTTCTCCATAACTATATTAAATAGTGTACAGGACAGGCTATCGCCCTGCCTGAGACCTCTTTCCGTGTTAAATGGTTCAGACTGATCCTTACCAATCTTAACAGAGGATTTGGTGTTGTCTAAGGTACATTTGCAAAGTTGAATCAGCTTTGCAGGAATACCAAACTCAGACATGGCCTCATAAAACCTATTCCTTATCGGAGAGTCGAAGGCAGCTTTGTAGTCGACAAAGAGGTGGTAGGTGTCGATCTGCTGTTCATGGGTTTTTTCCAGGATTTGTCGTAAGGTGAATATTTGATCCGTCGTAGATTTGCCAGGTCTAAAGCCGCACTGATATGGTCCAATTAGTTTTTCTACAATTGGCTTTAGACGTTCACACAATATGCTTGAAAGGACCTTGTACGCAATTGGTAATAGGCTTATTTCACGGTAGTTCTTACATTTACTACGATCTCCATTCTTGTATATGGGACATAACAGACTGAGACTCCAATCCCTGGGCATGCTCTCCTCTTGCCAGATGTTCTCCATGAGCTGATGCATGCTCCTAATCAGCTCCTCCCCGCCAGCCTTAAACAATTCAGCAGGGAGACCATCGGCTCCAGCAGCTTTGTTGTTTTTAAGGCGGGAGATTGCCACACGTATCTCGCTCTGGCTCGGGGGTGGACAGTCAATATCATCGTCATGGATTGGAGCGGGGTCTTCAGGGATGGTGTCTGCATCCAATTAATTTTTAAAATGATTTCTCCATATCCTCAGAACGTTATCCGGGCCCGTCACTAGGTGAACATCGCTGTCCTTGCAGGAGGGTAACCCTGTACCACGCATTCTCGCCTTAACTCTCTTGTAGAATTTTCGGGCTTCCCCTCTGCTTCGGAGCAACTCTGTGCACTCATCCTGGCTCTTCTTCAGCTCCTTCTTTTTCGTCTAAAAAGACGAGTTGCCTGTCGTCTCTTCTCCCTGTGCCGTTCACGAACAGCTCGCGTTGCCATTGGCTGCAGTTTCGCCCTGTATGCAGCAACCGTCTCTCTGCGACATTCATTATCGTACCAGGCATCTTCTTGAGACGGCTTTGAGTACCCAAGTACGTTTCTCGCAGCCCGTTCTAAGGAGTCGGCTATATTTTGCCACTGCGAGGTTATATTGTCAGGGGTTGGAGCATTCCGCAGCAGTTGAGTTAGGTGGTTGGAGTAGGTGTTTGCTACCTCTGTGATCCGCAGTTTACCGATGTCCGACTGGTACCATCTTAAATAAAATTCACATGCTGCTCGCGCATGCCGATGATATAAATATCATTGCTTGAAAATTCTTCCCCGCGCAGCAGGGGACGACCAAAACTACGTTGGATGGACCAGGTGAAAGAGCTGTTATCTAAGCATGGTGTGACGAACTATCGTCGGAGCGCTAAAGACCGAAGCGCTTGGAATTCTTTTCTACGAGTGGCTACTGATGGATGAATTTCTGATGCTGGTGCCTAGTAAGAAGATATCTTGAAATTGTCCGTGTGTATATATATGGTACCATGTTAAATTGCTAATTTATTGGTGCCTACACCACTAAACCGATCTTCCTAGATATCTTACTCACATCTAACTGTCAATCCTGAGAGACGAATATGGTATTTTATTGATATTTGGAGTCGGAGTGGCAGCTCCCATACAATGTGAATAGTGTTCAGCACATATCTGAATTATACTACAGTGAGTAGTGTGCTATAAAAAAATGGGTCGGATTAATAAGAAAATTAGAGATTTAGAACTTTATGTGAGTGAAAAAATCAAAAAAACGGAGGGCGCCGCACTTCCATAAATACTTTTTACTTAGTACAACAAATTTTTGGGGGCGGTATTAAAACGATGTGTCTTGCCGTTGTAGTACATTTTCGATATCAGATGTCTTCAATTAAATTTAACGACAATTTTTTGTGGAGTCTTTTCAAATCCAAACTTTTGATGGTTCGGTTATTTTCAATAAAAAAAATCTAAATTTGTCAGAACACATTTTTTACTTTACATTTTTGTAAGACATCAAGGGTTTCAAGATTTTAAACTCTATTCTTTCTATTATTGTCAGTAGCAGTCATTTGATTTGTCACATATTTTTCTCCATAAAATAAAATTAACAAACTTAAATTTAACATTTCTAATTGAATCATAAAAATGGATTTAAAAGCTAAAGGAGTCGCCAAAGGACACAAAACCCCTTTGCCAATGGATAAAAAGAAACAATTGGTATTATATACATATTTAAGTGCTACAGATAATATTTGAGACAAAAACAGTTATTCCTCTATGACCGAGAAAACCTATCTTCGTATATATACAGGAACTTAAATATTCTGATAAAGAAGCCAAATGTATAGCCGATTTGAAGAAACTATATTTGGACACAATAAAGCTGGACGTCGATTTGCAGCATGATATCTATAACTTGGAAAAATCATATGAAAACAAGCATAATGAAGTCTATGATAAACGACTTAAAATGCTGGAGTGAGTATTAAAAAAATTTAGTTTTTATTAAGTATGTCAATATATATAATTTTACAGTAATTTCAAAAAACAGAACCAGGGCGGAGACGAGGGCGAATTGAGAAATATTCATAATTTCTGGTTGAAAGTATTAAAAGCATCTTATACGGAGTTCATCAGTAAGAGGGATGAGAAAATATTGGTGGTAAGTAATATTTGCTTATTTATTTAATATGTTGTGAATATTATACTTTTTCTTGAGTTTGTATTCCATTGGAAAACTTTTGAGTTACCTAGTGTGTTTTTGAAAAAAGTGCGGATTATAAAATCTATCGTACGTTAAGGATTTTTATTTAGCCAATTTAAAAATTAAACGAAAGTTTTTTTCATATTACTATTGTCTATTCTCTATACTCGCATTTTATAAACAGTGTTTTGGGCTATTCGGACATCAGTGGTAGGCATAACCGAACGCACTCACTCAACAATATGGTGTGCTTGTGTGTGGTCGCACAAGAAACGTCAGCGCTGTCGAATTGTACACAGCGAAAATGTTATGCTCTCTCAACCATCGTGGGGGAGCAAGAATGTTTCTCTGTCTATAATTGTGTCTGTTTTTGTGTTGAATGCGATATAAGCGTGTATGGTTTTAATTTCATAACACCCAAGCGGAGACTGACTGTTTCGAGTCACACAAAACTTTCAAGTAAATGTGAATTGCCTATGGAATTCCTATCACTAATCTACATAAAACCGAATTTAGTCATAAGGTAGTTGGGTATAACTCGTCATCTTTAATGCTGAAACGAGAAATGATACAATTAAGACAACTTAGGTATCTTATCATCCCATAACTATATACAACGATTGAGTCAAGACGATCCAGCTGGCTGGTTAAAAATTACTTTAGTAAACATTCACTGATCCTTACGAAAACTTGCCAGTAATAATATTTTCTGAAATATAATTACAATTTCGCTCTAACTACTGATTAGCCACATACCTGAGACCTTCAGTTAGAAATCTACTAGGTACTGCTTCTATCTCCGCGCAAATCAGGACTTTCGTATAGCAGAGGTCCGTTTTAGTTTTCTCCATATTCCCACAGATGTGACAACAACAAAAAAAAACACTATAGCGCTAACTCTGCTTCGCGTAAGGGCCCTAACTTTACCAATAGAAGAACATCATTATTTTAAATTTTGAACACCCCACTGTAGGTCCATCTTCACCTACTTCCAAAAGGGATGTCCATATTGCACTCGAATTTAGATTACAAAAAAACTTCGTCAGTATCCAGGAAGGCATGCAAAGTGAATTCTTCCGCAGTTTAACCGCACTCAATGTAACCTTTTAACAGATTTATCCTTAAGGCAGTCCTGTTAAGAATCGTTTCGCAATATAGTTTCCAACCTATCTTCAAAATTTCATCATAATGGATAGGAAACTTATTAGTCAACAGTCAATTTAGGTCGGCACATTTCTGCGTCATAGGCGAATTCCTGTTGGGACCTGGTGATTTAAAGGGGCTGAAACTATTAGTTACCCAACTGATCCTCGCCTCATCTACATTTAACAAACCACCCTTATTGTATATACTGTTTACCTCAAGAAACCATTAGAACTATATAAATCTATACAGTCCGTTTGTCCCCCTAGGTTGCCTTGTCCGGTGCGGAGAGTAGGCAGACCAGATTTGCGCAATATCGGACCGCTCTGCGTTTGGGTTCGCTTTTCATAGCTTTATTGGCTTAAACTTTAACACAGTAGTCGACAGTGTAAGCGATTAGACATATGCAGCGCTACTCGTAGACTTTCCTCGGGATGAGAACTCATAAAACTACCCAAAATCGGTTTGTTGGTATAGGTGCCTTTGAAACTTTGAGTAATGTTGGCCCAGTATAGCTTTAGGTGAATTTATTTATTTTTTGTTGACTAATTAAGGATAGCAGTGAAAGTACTTGACTGCAGTCTGCTCTATGGATTTCCTGCGCTTTTTTCTAATGCTTTTTCGATGCTAATGCGGTATTCAAAGTCAGTGCATCAACAATTCTCTTAGATGGATTGTGAATAGGTCGTCATAGTCTTTAAAGGATAGGGAGCAAATCTGATGTCCTTCTGTGGGCGGAAAGGCATAAAGTCCAAAGATAATGTCTTCAACATTGTGACTTTTGTTGCCTCATCTGTTGAGGAATTAACGGGCGCTCGTTAGTTGTGTTTGGCTCAATTTGAGACCAGTACGAATTGAGCCTACTTCACGAGTACGAATAGTACGAATTGAGTACGAATTGAGCCTACCTACTTCCGAGAACTACATTCAAAGTGTTTTAGTTTATGTCCTTGGTGTCCCTATGAATGTCGCTTACGCCTGCCTAATAAGCATGCTGATTTAACTTAAAACTTAATTTACCTTTACACCCCATGAATGAGGTATGGTATAGCTTCTCTGGTTGTTGCGAATTAACTCGTTTTCTATTTTAGATTCACAACTAACGCCACCTACTTGTTTATCGACGAATGCGAACGTCACTGTTTGAGAAGCTTTTACTAGACATACCGTTTGACGACACTTATACTGCGACGTTGCTGTCGACAACATCGAGGGGCTCGGCAATGAAAGAAAAATGTAGATGACTGGAGGCAGAAATCGAACTGCATGGTAGTCGCGTGTTCTAACCACTACGCCATGGCCGGTCTCTGATTTAGAGGCTTTTTTTTGTAGCGCTCTATATCATGAAGATCATTCATTATGTGCTTGTTTGGGGTATCCAACCCTATAATATAATAATTATTGTGGTTCCTCCTGTGGTAACCCAGCAGTTACTGGAGCATACGGGGGCATCCTGTTGCTGTTCTCATGGGTGCTTTCTGGAAGGGCTGGACCTTTCTCCACTGCGTGTCGCTTACATTCGCTGACCACACTGGCGCTGCGTTATTTACCACAGCCCGGCCTATGGGTTTATACGTGCATAACAACGTTTCCTTGTCCGTGCCCTAAGAGCTGCTTTGGAGAGTTAACGGTCGAAATTGTTGTACCACCAACACATTCACTTGCTGTAGTACTTCTGTTGTCCAGGCAATAAATAGTGTGGCTAAGGTTTTGGCGGCAGAGATCCTCAGGTTTCTTACAGTAAAGAAGGCTGCAAGATCTGTTCTGATCGTACTGTCCACATCATGTCACTCTCTGGGTGCTTAATGAACTATCGGTTAAAATAACTTGCGCGTCTCTTCCTGCCTTGCTGCCAACTTTGACTGCAATGCGATCATCCCGTTTTGTGGGATTTGAAAGGGATTATACCGTTGTCCAGTGCTGAAGTTGCACTGTCTCTATTTATTCCACTTGTATTCTGAATAGACTGGAAATTTCCCCATCCAGATTCGGGGGGTCCCTAGTATTTGTTCAACGAATTTCATCACGCTCATCTGCGAGTCCTGCTGCCTCTGTTGGGAATTTTAGTCTTATGTAGTATATTCGACCACCAGGGACAAAAGCGAGCAGCCGCTGCGTTGAGGATATCCCGGAATATACTCTCAACTACCATTGATTTTTGTACTCTCTGAGCCTTTCCCAATCTGCTTTCATCTTATTAAGGAAGTTACGGCGTTTAGGGGTCAAAGGTTAGGATTATGGTGTGGTGGTCTGATGCCAAAATTACGACGGTGGGCTAGGTTACTTCGTTAACCAGACCAGGTGCACAATGATTAATCTGGTGAACTGTTGCAACAACCTATAATCCGTGTGGGGGCGTCCTCATTTACTGTGCAGATTATGCAGTCATTTATTTGTCTGCCAAAGCGATGCCCCTCTGGTCATTGCCTAGGTGTCAATGCCATAATCGTGGTGTGAAATCACCTAGGACCAATCTGATGTATTCCTGCAGTGAGCAGCTGATAACTGGATGAAAACGAGAGACACAGCTGGCAACCGGCGGGACATACACATTATAAAGCTCTTTCATTTCATGTATAGGTTACTAGAGTCCTGCTTGTCTTGTCTTGTCTAGAACCGACTTCCATGGGATTGTTTATCTTTTGCTGTGATGACATCAGGCGAGAACTTGATTCCCCACCGTGCCCACCGGAGGACTCAGTCACTACCCCTCTACCATAAGTTATGTCTTCGTCCTACATGCTTTGTTTCCAAGATAGCGTCCTAATTACTAGACACAGTGACTATCCTTTCCCTTGCCGGGAGAAAGTTATCACGGTAGGCGTCAAACCCCTTGTAGGCATTTTATACCATCTGGCAGATTTACATTTTTTACCTATTGCCAGGTTGCTGTACTTTCCACCAATAAGGGAAGAAAAAGGACTTTATATGTACACGCCATATGCCGCTTGTGTCCCTGAACATGGTTATTTTAAAAGTCGCCAAAACTATGTCCCATATTGAGGGAATCATCGAACATAACACGATTTTTGCTGAGGTACCTTACACGTGGGGATCCCCCATCGCTGCAACCACCGCCGACTGTCCTCGACTATCTAAACAGCTTCCATATATATCTATAAGGTGCCCCACTATACGCAGCCCTTGGTCACGTCCTGTTGTATTCAGCTATGCAGCTTAGGGATCAGTGGTGTTAAAAAACCTACAAGACCTAAAAGATATGTGATTTAAAAAGATCCTGCGACCTAAAAAAATATTCTTCCTATCCGCACAAATATCTGAAATTGTCCAAATTTATTCAATCGATTAATGGAAATTATATGTAAATACACAAAAAAAAACTTATGTACAGTGTTACCATACAAATGTCGCTAGTACTACATCATAATAACACATGAATGTGGTATTTAGTCACCTTTAATTAATTACTTTCTCGTGTTTTCTTCCTTACGCAGTTTTTAAGCGATATTCGCTCCAAACTTTACAACGAACCGGTGGTTAAATTCGTTATTGAATTTCATTTCGAACCAAACGAATTCTTTTCTAATCGAATTCTAACAAAAACCTATTTTGTTAATTGTTTGCCCGAAGTTGATGATCCCTTTACATATGACGGAGCTGAAATTTATAAATGTGAAGGATGTAAAATCGATTGGAATAATGCTGAAAAAGAGAAAGATAAGAAAGGTAGGTTGAGAAATAGGAGTGAGAAGAACTTACGGTAGTAATACATTGAGCCGTCCATTTTCAGCTTTCACATCATTTTTTGATTTTTTTAATCCTCCCATTTTACCGGAAAATCAAGATGATGTCACATATTCGGACATTAATGTAAGTATATAAATATATAGCTGCCCTGGATACATACATTGAATAAGCATGAATCAGCAAAGTTATTGGCCACAGGAGGCTGTAATTTGTCTGATCATAACAGTCTTTCAACAGCAACCTTTTTAGTTATGATGAAAGAAAGATTTAAAATAATAAGCAGTTACTACAAATCAACTATCTATATATACATTTTTAATTCTATGTCAAAGGCCATCTTGCAAAATGATTTCGAATTGGGATTCTATTTGAAGGAACGTGTTATACCAAAGGCAGTTTTATTTTTCACTGGTGAGATATCGGATTGTATAAGCTCAGATTCTGAAACAGATTCTGATGAAAACGGTGAGGACGGCGATGATAATGATGAGGATAAAATAGCCGCAGCCCGTTCTGACCCTGTGAAATAAAAATCTAACTCGTCGTATACAAATATAGCGAGTATTTATATTATTCTCAATCTCGTTTATTAAATTACATTTGAAATACTTATTTACCACTGTAACATTTTTAGTTCATGTAACTTCTCTCTTTATATCTGTTTGTATAATAAAAACCAATACTAAAACGAACTATTTTTGTAGTGAAACATTAGATTTATTAAAAATAATTGAAATAATAAAGTTTTAATTATAAATGTATGTATGTGTAGTAGTAAATTGATTATTTGATTATTTGTATGTTGCATAGCTAGGACAGTGCTATGTATTACTACATTGTTTGAATTATAAACTAAGTAAAATATATAATTTGAAAAAAAAGTGCAGCATGCAATGCAAATACATAATCCATATGTGTTCCGTGTACATATATTATATTAATTAGTTTAAAAATTTCAAAAATATTATATTATTTCTAAAGTATATCATAAATTTTAGAGAAATAACTCTAATCGGCTGATTTAAAATGTTAATTCTTTTTTGTGCACAGTCTGTAACAAATATTTTTATTTATGTATTTTTTCGAAATTTCATAGATTTTCACATAAAAACAAATGTAAATTGATTGCAAACTGAAGGTATAGAAAAGGTATGGTGACAAACAAATATTTCTAAAACCCCTTAGATGTTTAGTGCGGTTAAGTCAGTTTTGCAAGTATAGTTGATCCGTGTGGCTATACGTTGTTACCTTTTCAATAATTACGGATTTTCATGTTTAATAATAAAGATTATACTACAGGAATGCAGCACTTGGGCCTTATTCTGTATGTTTAAATTGTCTACACATATGTATGTCGGTTTTAAAATTTGTATTTAACTGAAATTGCGTTTTGACAGTAGTCATTAAATGTAATTAAAGATAGGTAACATACAACAAAAACCACAATATTTTGAAGAAATTATTCTATAAACATTTCATATACGGTCATAAATGTCAACACTGATATACATACATACATCAGACGGATACTGTAAATGTAATCCATTTGAAACGACAAATACTGATGGAAGTGCATTGATTTTCTACAAAAACGTATATATTTGTTTATAAATTTGCAACACATAAAAACCTATGTATCAATTACCCAAACAAAGAAGGGCAAGAAAAGTTAGGTTATCATTAATTTGATGCACCAGAAATATTGGCCATAGCTTGTTATATAATGTGAAAAGGGGACGTTTAGTCACCTAAAAAAATAAGTCATAAATGACCATTAATATCAACTAAACAATAATAAACTAATCAAAAAAAGTTATGTTTACAATGGAAAATCTTTTGGTAAACGCTAGATCTCATTTGTAATTGGTATCAAGAATGTAAATTAAGCTACATTATCTGGTGCCTAATCGCAACATTCGTTTTAAATTGAAATCCGTATAACAAAAATGCATTAAAATATACATTTGAATTTAAACTTTAGACAGATTTGCAGAGATTAGGGCAAATTCATGCCTAAAACATTTCTATAAAATTTTTATAATGTGATCCAAATGAGAGGAGATGAAAACTGGCTCCAGATATTAATCTTGAAAATTTTGATATTTCAAATTATTGGTTATGAACAAATATTGTAATTCAATATTTAAAATATCACTGGCTTAACATACAAAGGCTCTAAGTCCATTTTTTTTAGAAATTGGAGATTTCAATGCATTAATGTACTTTAACCAAAAATACATCGGTTACAACAACAACTATACTGTGCGGAATAGTATGAGAGTCCATGTCAATTGTCATATTTTGCAACGCTCCAGTCAGTTGATGCTGTAATTGTCTGCGTGTTGCAATAAGCGTTTGATTGGTTTTTGTCTCTCCTGAAAATTAGAGATTTCTGAAAAGCTATTCCCTAGAAAATCAAACTTTCAAAATTTAGACATTGAACGTATGAAAAATGGTTTGGTATTGAAAATAATATAAGAATTTAAACAATAATAACTTTTTTGAGACAAGAGTAGCCGTTGAAATAAAAAAAAAGAAAAAATTTAGCATCAAAACTTCAAAGCAATCGGTGCGAAAACTTTTTTCACAATAGAGAATAAGTGACACCATACTTCTTAATACTACAGTGCGGGATTTTTGATATTTGCAAAATTTGCAAAAAAAAGTTATAACCTAAATGGACATAGAGCCTTTGCATGTTAAGCCAGCGATATATTAAATGATTGAAAAATAAACGTTCGGCCTAGCTGATGCACACTTTACATAAGTTTGCGTTTATGTTGAGGTTTTCTCTATAAATGCTTAACTTTATTGTTACTAACTTGTAGTATATTACGTTCTCAAAGAACCGTGGATGTTATGTGTTCAGCTAACACTTTACATTCCGGCTTCAAATCCTTAAACAGCCTTATACCTTCCATTGTTACACTGGTACCACTTACGTCCAAGTATACTAGATGTGGCGAACATAGTACCAAATGCTCCAGTGAGGTATCAGTTACAGATTTATAATCTCGAACACTAAAGCGTTCAAAACGATTTTCTGTAGGACGAGGATTGAAGCGTATCCAAATAACACCGTGCTGAACCGGTTCACGGGTGCGGCCAAAGCAACACACACCCCGATCAGAAATGCTACCCCGTTGCACAGGTCTGCTGCGGCCTCGAGAACTGAAGGGATTCTGAATAGCCTCACCGTCATATTCCAAGTCGTTCTCCTCATCAAATACACGGTCCGGACCGCCAGCACCAGAAACACGACCAAGTGGATTAATTATGTCCCAAAATAGGTTGTGTCGTATCATTTGCTCAAATGCTGGAGGTGATGGGTGATTCTGCGGGAGCCCTAAGTGACGCTGTAAGAGCAATCTTGGCTCTCTCAAATTGTCTCTTATACTGATGTGAACAGCGTTTGGAGTATTACGATTGCGACAATCTAAATAAATAATGTGGTCTGGTCGTGGTAAAAACCGGCTACGAGAAGGTATATTCCTACCTATTGAAGGTACAAAATGGGGATCAACTAGAGGAGGTTCTCTCGGTCTACTTCTATCAGATCTAGAAGGCAATCTAGGTAGATTGGAATATTGTGGACTATCTTTTGAACTCTCTGATGATGATGAACTTGAAGGGCTACTTAAACCTTGTAGATAACCACTCATTGCCGTTGGTATTGAACAGGTCGGAGAAGAGTTTTCCTGAGAAAATGATGAATCCGAAGATGAGTTTACAGATGCTGAAGATTCATTTGCCCGTGTAGACTTTGTACCCGACGACGTCGAAGGTTGACATTCCTCCACCTCTGTCTCCTTCTTTGTACTGGTTGTGGAACTATTAATGTTGGTAGAACTTGTCTCTTCTGATGTAATGTCTTCAGCAGGGCATTGTAAATAGAGCTCCCTTAACGTCTCCACGGCATTAAAGCATTGCAAGTCGGAGTCATTCAATGGCGTTTCGCGTAAATCTAATATCTGATAAAGACACATAAATGTTTGTAATCAGTACAAGTAAAGCAATCATTACCTCAAGTTGCTTGAAACCATGCCGGCCAGCTATACTTCCATAGGGAATGAACTCTTGCATTTGACTGCAACCTTTGAGACTTAAGTATGTTAGAATAGGCAGCTTAGCAATGGGCATCACATAGTACGGGTCAAACCAAGCGTTTGTCTCTATAGCAAGTTCTTTTAAGTTAATTAAAATAGTATCTATACCGGTAAATATAGATTTGTTAGCATCCACCCGTGCGTGACAGTTGCTTAAAACCAAACGTTTGAGTGAAGTTGGAAAATCGTTAAACGTTACCTAAAATGACAAGATATTATAAGATTTAATAAACAGAATAAGCGAATACATAAGGAAAGTCCTATTTATGTATACCTGGTTAAAATCTATCGTAACTCCATACAGCTCCAGTGTCACCAGTTTTGTGCATCTCGTTGTTAAAGAATGTCGTAATGTTTTATTAAAATGTTGTATTTCACCCTCAAGGTGCTGTGTAGGCGACGGCCCCCTTAACTTAATACTAGTGGTTTTTTCGTGAGATCTCTCGAGCATATCTTCCAATATACCCAAAGGTAGTGGCGCCTGACTCAAGTCTATATCCTCCCACAGTCGTTTATCCAAAACGAATTTTTGAAACCGGAGACTAACACTAAAATAAACAAAATACAAATGAATACATAATCACAGATACCCTTTTGCCCCTCCCTGCCAGAAAACTTACTTCATTAAAGTCATCAACGACCAAGTATCCAGATATTTAATGATTTCATAGAGCACTTCGTCACAAAAGTGCTCCAGAGAAAAGGAATTACAATCAACATTATGCACGTTTACACCCGTTCCAGCAGTGTCAACATTATTAAGTTGATGTGAGTCGTCGATATCACTTTGTTTTTGTTCCCCGCAAGGTGCCTTTTTCTGGGACGGTGGATTCTGGTCTGTTTCTATCAGCGATTGTGAACACCGACGTTTGCGTTTACTACCATTTGTTGTCGGCACACTGTTCAAGGCTACAGGTTCATCTAGCAACTCGATATTTTTATTTAATTCCATCGTATAATGAATTCCACAACTACAATATTTTTACGTTGTTTCTATTTTCAAGGCAATTGTGTGTACTTAATATGTTTCTACCTCTTGAATGTAACAAGCAGAAAACAAAGCCGATGCCTTCATGAATGTAACAAGCAGAGAACAAAGCCGACCCAAAATTGTCGGCGTCGTCTGCTATTAATGCTTCAAACGGTGTGCGGCGGCCATAAAAATACAGGGACGATTATATGTGTTGTTATTAGGAAGAAATAAACAATGAGTTTAATACTATGTTTCCATTACTGCTCAAAACACTTGTTTTGTTCTAAACACTTAACTAATTATCAAGGATAATTCGGAAAAACATTTGTAAAAAAAAAAAACATTGTAAAGCTTTTAAGAACTATTTCAACAAAAAAAAATTTAATAATAATATTTTTTTATTAAAATATTTTCAGTGTGGATAAGCGTTTTATATATAAAAACTCATTGCTAGGTAAAACGTTATTTCACAAGAACTCAAATAAGACATTATCGGTATTAAACAGATGGCACGGTATAAAAAACGATGCAAATGAAAAGAATATTCCCCATTTTCTGGCTTGACAGCGACAAAGATAAATGTAGCATAACAACAGCATTAAAATTTCATAATTAATTTTCTTAGTTCTTCTTCCACGATAATAAGAAAAAAAACAACAAATATACTTCTTCTGTAACTATGTTCTTGGGTTATGCAATAGAAAATACGATGTCATTTGAAATGTTTTTAGCGCAATGATAACATACCTATACGAGTATATGGAAATTTGTATAGTCTGCAACGTTCTTCCACAGACTTAAAAAAACTAATTCCCTTTACACCCCATGAATGAGGTATGGGATAGCTTCTCGCGTTGTTGTGAATTAACACGCTTTCTACTTTTAGATTTATAACTAACGGCACCTACTTGTTTATCAATTAATGCGAACGTCACTGTTTGAGAAGCTTTTACTAGACATGCCGATTGACTCAACACTAATACTGCTAAAGCTTCCATTAGACGACGTGTCTTTTACACATGGCTTGTCAATTCAAAAACCGATATGTAATTCTGCATATCTGTCAAAATGGTTTATAATTTTTGCGCTAAAACGTGAGCGCACGCTTTGTTGTTTTGTCAAAAACAGCTGATTGTCGATATGTATTACATATCAACGTAGAGCACGCTCTTAATGATATGTTATCTAACACATTGTTATAAATTTTATACTGGGAAAACTGACATGTCACATGTAAAATACACGTCATCTAATGTCAGCTTAAGTTGCTATCGACAACATTCGAGAAGAGCCGACAATGAAAGAAAAAATATTTTTTTTTTGTAAGATGACTGAAGCCAAGTTTTGAACCTGTGATCTCTCTCATGGTAGTCGCGTGTTCTAACCACTATGCCACGACCGGTCCCAATACGGGCGGTATGTAATACTAGTTATCTGGAAAGTTTATGATATCGGATCTTTGTCGAAGTATTTTCCTTTCCAGTATACTTTTCTTGCTTTCCTTATCGCAGGAATCTGAATCGGACACAAAAATATATTTTCATAAATCACAATAAAAATCAAAATAAATCAGCTGATGGATAAATGTTACATCAGCTGTTATTATTTCTTTCATGTTATCGATTACCAGTCTACGTCGTCTCATAGAAGTTGTTGCGTGGGCCTCCCAATCTACCTCATAGTGTACATAGGCCCAAACCAAAAAAATAGTAAAAAAGAAAATAAAAAAATAAAATAAAAGCCAAAGATATTTGTCTGCCGGCACGTCCGACCGGGTTGAAGAGAAAATGAAAAAACGGAAATATGCTAGAGCGTCGTTGCCTTATTCAGATAATTGGCGAATACGACAGTGTTGCTTTGTAGGTGAAAGTGTTGCCAGGCGGTGTTAATCGATGGCACTAAATATTTCAACACTGAGCGAAACGTCCGCGCCAGTCAAATATAGGGAAACCAATAACAAAACATTGCACGAAAAGAAAAATATGAAAATTTGTGGGAAAATTAGCTTTAGGCGGGCATTGACGGGCAATATAAAAGCCGGACGCGGAAAGCAAATAGACATTGTTTTCTAATTTTTGAAAGGCGACGGAAATCGACAGCGGATACTGTGTTGTTTTTTTTAATCATCTACATAAAGCTAAGTGCTCAAGTTTAAATAAATAAACAATAGGAGATTCATTCCTCATTTCAACAACGGCTTTATTTTTTTGTTGCAAAACAGTGGTGTGTAACGTTAAAAGTAAGTGTGTGGTTTGTGTGTTATTAAATTTCGGCCAGTGCAATTTTTGTTCAAACCAGGAGCATTTTGGAAATATTTTTTGTAAAAGGATCTAAATGCTGAGGTCCATAGAAACCTCTTTTAACTAGGTAGTAAAGTTGAATCGAAGGCCAAACAAGGGCTGAAAACGCTTCTGAGGGAAGGAATTAAATCCGAGATAATGACTCGAGATTAGATGTTACTGGAGTTAGTAGCTTAGTAGGAAGAAAATAAGAATTGTCTTAATGTTTAAGGTTAGTTTGTTTAAGATAATGTTTAATAAATTTGTTTTATGTCGATTTGTCTAAAAATCATGATGTGCTAAATTTGTTTGTGAGGAGGGAATAGGAGAGTGTAAGGGCTAAATGAGGTGAGTCAAGGTGGAGGTGAAAGGCGCATAATGAACTATGGAAGGGCGGGCGATAGTGCGAGAGAACAGACACCAAACTCTCTCTGATCAAGGTATATGTTTTGTTTTGCAAACATTGTTGGAAATAGCATTGTCAGTACATTGTAATACAATTATATTGTCAAACATCTGGGTGATCCGCCTAAGGGGAGTATTTTTCGGCCCGATGGACCTTGTTTGGCCCGGAAAAATCCATCACCGTATTCGTCTCGAAAATATCTTCATCTTTAGTAAAGGTTATCGTAGGGCGTTGAATTTATTTTGTTTTGTTCTTTTGGTCGACTTCATTTTCTGCACTTTTAGTACGGATGTATCTAATCTTGTTATCTAATCTTGTTGACAAACGGAATATCGTTATTGATAACATTCCCGACAGACATATTCGTCCACAGATACCTGTGTATGAACGCGACTTTAAACCAACCCCGCCGGAAAAATATACAATTGCTGCATTAATTGTGGTTGCTATATCGCCGTTGGATTCTTTGTTTCGGCTTCGTTTTCTAGCACAACAGCAATGTATGGAATTGTTTATAAATAAGGTATTTGTTACATTTTCGTATACTTAATTAATATTATCAATAACATACACACAATTTGTTTCAGCATTGGCGATTTCAGATTAATTTCAATCTAGACTGTTTGCACTCGTGAAGCTCTAGGCATGGCTATTTCCAGCAAGAACTCCAAAGAAATGTTTGTTGTTAGTTACAAAGAAATTCCGGAAAACATTTGCGTGCAAACAAAGTTTATAACAAAAGCCACAGCGCTGCAAAACAAATACGACAATCTTTATTACATGAACCACAATCAGGGTCAAATGGAATTAACTTCATATGACAGCAGTGCAGCCACTTTGTATCCTGCTCCATTGCAGAGTTTGTCGTATCGCAAAAGACCGGCTGTTAACGTCAGCGTCAAAAATAATGGCAATTACGCTGCACCACTCACCATAACATCAGTTATGTCCAACATGAACGTACAGCCTACAGCGGCCTTTGCAACTGCGTCAATTGGTGGACAAGGTGTTACTACTTACAAAACGTTGCCGTTACCAATGGGGGTACCGCCGCCGCCGCCATATAATGCGACAAATATAATAGGTACTGGACAGCACACTTCTCATGGAAATGTACCAACTCCACTTTCTACTGTAACTATACCCTTCACAAGTCCAATCCTACAGTCTGGAAATTTCAATACATCAGTCTTGATGAAAAAACCGATTCAGACGAAAGACTCCTGCTGTATAACAGACCCAAAACCTCAATGTGTAGATCGGGAGCAACAAACCCCTATACTGAATGTGGCATCGGTAGGCATTCAGTGTTGCATGGACGAGGATTTCGATGTAGAGGACCAATTGCTGCCAGATGTTGATTCAACAAGTTTGAATCACGAGAACGATACAAATATTGATTGTGAGAAAGAGGAATTTTTGCAGTATGTCAGAGAAAATTCAATAGAATATGATAATCACATGAGAGAATGCCAAATTTGCGGTGAAGTTTGTAAAAGTTTCAAGTACTTTTATGGCCATATGGCTATACATAGGGGCCCTAAATCCCTCTGTTACATATGTGGGCAATACTTGGAGCATAAATCACTGTTGAAGACTCATAGCTGTCTTGGTACGAAACGGAAAGAAAGAGCGCTACTGCGCTGTCCACACAAGAATTGCAATATTGTTGCGGTATCTCGTCTGGAGTTATATGATCATATAAACGAACACAATGCTTACCGCATGCATAAATGCTCGGCATGTTGCAAATCATTTTGTACAGTCCAAGAATTTCTGCGTCATATATTGCTTAGAGCTAAATGTTATACCGAAGCAAAACGCAATCGAAATCGTTTGTACGGGTTGCGTTCAAAATCGGACCGTATTTGTCGTGTCCGAGTATTTACCCTACACAGTTACTCAAAACGTACCGTTATGGTGAAAATTCCACTAAAGCATCGCATTGCGCAGAATAATCTATGTGAGGTATGCTGCAGATCTTACAGAAGTAAATACATTTATAATCGTCATGTAAAAAAATGTTCAATGCATTTGCGAAAACATATTAATCAAAAAAATCGACTGAAATGCAAATAATGTTTAATTTCTAAGAGCTACAATGTTTTGAAAATATAAATTTCTTTGGTTTTCTAAGATAAACACATATGTTGCATAATTTCGACTTTCAGTTTTTGATAACATTTTATTTAGAAGACTGTAATTCATTTATAAAAGTTTTTTTTATATTAATAGTTATTATTATTTATATTAAGTGCATTGACAGCATCAATCTATTTCATATGGAACAAATATAGTTGAAAAATTTGAAAGTTGTGAAAAAGCAGCATTAGTAAGTGCGTTTTAATAAGTTATGTATTTTGAATTCATCATATCGGCAATTCAACAGCGCTGAACATTGCCGCTGTACACATTCAAAGCGAAAAAAGGTCAGACAGAATAAAATATATTTTAGATTCATACATTACATTGATGTATAGATCCTTAAAAGTACTATCACTAGTAGCTTAGTCTTCTTGCGGCAAAATATTGATTACATAAAAAGGATAAAAAAGGAGCGGTTCGAACGCGACAGAAGTAGTTTTCGTGAACATATATAAGCAATATTATACATAAATAAAAATTTTATAATGTTAAAAAATATCAAAGTTTTAGATACCTCTTTATTTGTTAGAAAAATCATGGTTTTTTTACATTTAATTTTATGTTGGTTCGAACGTGACATTTTGAAAGGTGTATTTTTTCTATGACAATTTCTAATTTCTATATACATATATGGGTAATTTCAGTGTTTTTTTTAATTTGCGAAACTAGGGAATTTCATAAAATTTATATACCAAAAATTTTTGATCACGAATGTTACATTAGAACGTCTATAAAATAAAATTAAAATTTTGCAGCTAACTGATCATGTTTTTCTATTATTGGAGCCTTATTAGGCCAATATAATATATTACATACTCAATATCCTAAGTTTCAAATACTTATATATACGATACAATTTAAATATATACAAAAAAACTAAAATCAAAATTTTCTAAATAGGCTCCCCAACCATAATATAATGTTTGATAGAAAGATAAAAAATTAAGTACAACTTAAGCAAAAAAAGTAGTCCTGAAAAAAAAATAATAAGTAACAACTCCACTGACACATAGGGGACCGTCCATACAAAACGTCGACGAAATTTTCATAGAAGTGTCCGCTTTGTCATGCACGATCTGATGAGCGACAATGTCGGTCAAATTTTCGTTGATGCCTAAATAAGCGACATGTCGCCCACACAATCATGCACGACATAATGACCGACAATGTCGGTCAAATTGTCGTTACTAGTGCTTAATAATTTAAAATATCAAATTGAAGTAGTTTTATTGAAAACGTGCGATACATGAACCGTCACGCACTGCTGTTTACAACAAACTGAACATTTTTTACTTCAACTTTCCTCTCTTCAATTTTTTGTCGTTATTGTCCCGTTACATTGAATTTTTTTGTTTGATGCACGACAACATTAGTATTTTGTCGGTCAGCTTGTCGTCACATGGAGTAGTTTTTAATAATTTAAGCATATTGTAATTTATATATTGGCCCAGAGGCATTAATTACAAGATTGTAAAAATAAATGAAATGAAAACTGCTTTTTTACAAGTACATAAGTGACAACTGCCTCTAAGCCTAGGACATCTATGTGTTAAATAAGACATTTGGGTAACTAGTAAGAAAATAATTCTGCGTTAGTATTTTTCCCCACTGGGCAAGTTTGGTCTTATTCCCACCACATAAATGATTACATGTTGCATTAAATAAGAAAAACTTCCTTGCTAAAATCATAGCTTAAATTTTTTTTAACAATTTTGTTTTATTTTCAACAATTTTTGATAGAGCAATTACATATTTTTTTGGATACCATGAGCTTTGCTCAGGCCGTCGTATAATTGTTTCTTTTCGGTATTAATTTCTTTTAATGTTTGCACCGCTAACTCCAGTTGAACCTTCTTTAACGCATGATTACTAATGTAGTTATCAATGAATTCCAAGCATATACTGTCGACCTCAAAATCTTTGCCGGATTTGCCAATAGCCGTTTCAATTTCATTGTGGATGTCACCATTCCGCAAAGCCTTGTCCATTGGCGTTTTTAATTCTTTTAACGCCTGGTCATCTATGGATGTGTATTGTTCAAGTTTTTGTATTACATCTGTATAATTTTCTGGCACCTTGTGGATCTTGTAATATAGAGCTATTAATTCAGCACCGTTTTGCAAATAATCACGCCTGATCATATCATATAGCAGATCATCGATGCATTTGTGCCATGCGTAGAAAAATGCCATTGGTCCAAAATGCCGAGTGGAACGCAATATATCAAATTCCTTTGTCTCATTTAAATGCTGGTAAACTTTAGTACACATCCGGTGATACTCGGCTTCGTATGGCTCAAACTGCACTACCAAACGGTCTAAAATAAATTCGTACTTATGTTCGTCCAGACACCTTTGGAATTGGTCATCTTCGAACATTTTAGGCGTACGAATTTTTCGTCCACTCAAAGGGACGTACAGTTGTTTCATTCGTTTCGAGACATCCATGGGAGCATGACGAAGCGTTCCATCGTTTTCACGGACTATTACTTTGCGATCAGTCAGTCTTACTCCATATGTTATATCGGTTATAACATATTTTGTATCAGAAAATCCTTTCAACGCTTTATCTTCAGAAATTACCTTCTGAATGTCCTCTTTGATTTTGACAACCGGAGGCATCTGCAGTTTGGCTTTTGCTCTTTCGATGGTGTTTTTGAATTCATATTCCAGTTGCTCAGTGGTCATGAACTTGTACTCCGAGATATTGGATGGCACCGTAGTGTGGCGGAATACTTTGTGCAACTGCATCTGTGTTATGGACTTCAATAGTTTCTGTGTTTCCGCATCACTAAATAATGGTTGGGGATCATTGGTATATTCTAAAGTCACACCTTTGGTAGCGGTGGTTCTCATAGATGTCCTGGTGACAACATTTCGCAAATTGCTGAGCAAACCAATTTGTCTTATTAGCGGCATTCTTTTCATTTATTATTTTTCGTTCGGTAAATTGTGTTTTGTAACAATTTGTTAAAAATATAGCACCATGCAGAGAATACCCGTGCTGTTTGGAAAACCTCGTAATCGATAACTACATATATCAACTTAAAAGAATGCGTAATCGATTACATAGTATCAAATAGGGTTGTATCAATCATGGGTATTTTCGTAACGAGGACAGCTGGATACCCTCAGTCAAGATACTTCAATAACTATAAAAGCCTGTTAATGCTAGCGCAAGAAGATCAGATTTTGGTTCAAAATCGAATTAGCAAACCTTGAGTCGATGACGTATTTCGCATAAGTGGGTAGCGGAGAAAAATTGATGTCGGTTGGCCTAAAATCGGCTGCTAGAGATCGTTAAGTGTTTCCAAAAAGCCTATTTATGCTGGAGAATGTAGATCTGATTATAGCTCAAAATCGGATTAGCAAACCTTGATAGTTTTTACTGACGCTAATTTGACGCTAACGTTTTAAGAGCCATCGTTGCAAAACGGTTACCGTCGCTGACATTTTTTATATAAAGTATGGTTTACACGCTATCTACCCATATCCCCTCAACAACATGAGCGAGATAGCCTAATTAGAAAACATGTAGGAGTAAGCAAAGACAAACACTACAAAATTATAGCAAAGTAATATTGAATTATAGGAAGGTGGATAGAAAATCAAAATGTACTGATTTGACAGAAGATAGGGGATATGGGTGGATAGCGTGTAAATCAGCCTTAAGTAGGCAGAGGTAGAAAAAAAATTATTTTAGTTGGTTTTAAACGGCTATTACAAAAGCACTCATTAGATAGACATGTGTGATGGCATACTTTTCGTTTAGCTATCACACTGTCGGACGCTGACGGCATACAGCATATCGAAGAAATTGTTGAAGCGAATGCATGGTAATTAAGCGGAATGTTGTAGCGGTCATTATTATCAATGAATTGTTATTGTTACCTACAAACACGTCAAAAACTTTTAGAAATTTCTTTTGATCTTATTTCAGTACAATTGCAAAAATTACCTATTAGTTGACATTTTAAAAGATTTTTTTCACAAATACTTTCCGTAATTACACGATACGCGCACATCAATGTCACACAGAGAACTGAATTTTGTATATAAAGTATGACAGAAACACTATTAGACGAGAATGTTGGTATGCAAAAGACATATATGTGTGACATACACGACATCCATGCTATAAGACAGTGTTTTTTGGTGTGCCATCACACATGTCTAATATCATGAGTTCCTGTGTTGTAGTCACTTAAACCTAAAAGGCTGAACAAACGTTATTGATACAATTTCTTATTAACGGCATTTTGAGCTAAAAATGCGAAATGCAAAAAAGTGGTTTTACATTGCAGTTTCGCATATTAACATTGCTTCGGAGGCAATAATCCACGAAGTGTGAATGCTTTTAACTTAATTGAATCATTTATTAATATTTTGGCAAAAATGTAAATTTTATGTTCGTCCATGTTGTTTGGCATTGTTTCTGATAAATGTAAACAAACAACGAAAATGGTGGTTGCCGGATCAACATTACTGAGAAATATCGCTAAAACTCAGCTTTTCAGAGTACAACTCTGTGCATTTTTCCGCATCTTTCATGAATGCAAAAATATGTTAACATCTTTCCAACAACAAAATACAAGTAAAAATATAAGCATTTTGGCCGCATCTTTCAAAAATGCGGAATAATGCAAAAATATGTTAAATGCGTTCCGGTGTAAAAAGGCTATTACACGAAGAAAATGTATGGGAAACTTCGGTAAAAAGAGAAATGAATTTTAACATTAATAGAAACAAAAAATCGCTCCCATATACCTAATTTTAAACTCATTTGAAAGAAATAATGAAAGAAACCCAATTTTAATTTTATAGCTGACTCAGTCATGACATAACATAACAGCACTTAACATAGTGGAAAAGGAGACATTAGTAAAACAATAAATGCTGATTTACATGCAATATCCCCTATCTACTGTCAAATCAGTACATTTTGGTTTCCTATCCACCATCCTATAATTCAATATTACTTTGCTATAATTTTGTAGTGTTTGTCTTTGATTACTCCTACATGTTTTCTAATAAGGCTATCTCACTCATGTTGTTGAGGGGATATGAGTAGATATGGGTAGATAGCGTGTAAACCATACTTAAAAGATAAGAAAATCGTAAGGATTCATAAGGAAATAAAAAACAGCTTTACAGAAATCAACTTTTCTTAAATCATTTTCCATTTTTTTCAATAGACTTCAAATTCCCGTTAAACGTTGCAAATAACACAACAACAATAACAAAATAAACCAGCTGCTTATCCCGCCAAACATTATAAATATTTACCCTTCTGCTATGGTATGTTATGTTATGACTGATTCCACTATTATTCTCATATCAATTGAAAATATTGCCCTCTATTCAAGATGTATCAATTATAAGGTGGTGTTAACATGTCAGCTGATTTGAGCATATTTTTTTTTAGTGTGTCATAAGCTGTCAAATGCATATATTTGCTGCCGAAATTTTGACAGGTTATGACTCGGAAACATGAATTTGTTGCAGTTGTTGTGCTGTTGTTGTAATGATGCCACCACCTTATTGTAGATACATCTTGCCTCTATTCCTCAATTTTATACGCTTTGCGTTGCATGTTTATTTAGACCGATTTCATCTCAACTTTGACTAACTGCACTCCGAACCCTGATGTTTTTTTTTAGCCAAAGCTTTAGTATACAATCTCATTGACATTAAAATTTGCGATTCGCGGTATCGACGCTAATACATTTTTGTTGGTTTTAAAGTGGTTTTGTGAAATTTTGTTGTCGAAATGTCCTCAGAAATTACAAACAATGACTCTGAAATTGATGCTAATGATGTTATACGTATCATGGTTTCCACTGATAACCATTTGGGTTATGGAGAAAAAGATGCCGTCCGTGGTATGTATACTGCTGATTGTGTATAAAAGGGACGCGAATTTTACCGGCATTTGTTTTTCTCTTACAGGTGAAGATAGTTTTTTAGCGTTTGAGGAAATGCTAGAATTGGCCGTAAGGGAAGATGTGGATTTTATATTGTTTGGTGGTGATTTGTTTCATGATGCTGTTCCCAGTCAGAATGCTTTGCATAAGTAAGGATGCAATGATTTCCATAACTTGATAAGTTCCTTAAATTGGATATGTACTTCTGTTTTAGATGTATGAAGCTGTTGCGGACATATACATTTGGTGACCGCCCTATATCAGTTGAATTTTTGAGCGATGGCAGTCAGAATTTTCACAATGCCGTAAATGAGTCGGTCAATTATGAGGATCCTAATTTGAACATATCCATTCCTGTGTATTCCATACACGGCAATCACGACGATCCCAGTGTTTTCGGAGGCCTAAGTTCTTTGGACTTACTTTCTACAACAGGATTAATTAACTATTTTGGTCGCTGGACGGATTTAACAAAAATCGATATTAATCCTGTGCTGCTAAAGAAAGGATCAACTAAAATGGCTATGTACGGTCTTAGTCACATTCACGATATGCGGTTGGCACGCCTGTTTGAAAGCCGAAAAGTTGAGATGAAAGTTCAAGGTGGCGAAGATGGGGAGTGGTTTAACCTAATGGTGTTGCATCAGAATCGTGCAGACCGTGGTCCGAAAAACTATTTGCCAGAAGAAGCATTGCCGGATTTTTTGCATTTAGTTATATGGGGTCATGAGCATGACTGCCGCATTGAGCCGGAGCTTAATGCAAAACGAGACTTTTATGTCAGTCAACCGGGCTCTACGGTGCCCACTTCCTTAGCCGAAGGGGAATCCATGCGCAAGCATGTGGGTATTTTAGAAATTTACAAAGATAAATTTCAAATGAAGCCTATACCTTTGCAAACTGTACGGCCTTTCGTATTTGAGTCGGTGAATGTAGCTGAAATGGCAGAAGAATTGCGTTTGGATGAAGGAGACGCATCCAATAAGGTTCGCGCAATGGCTCAAGAAAGAATTGAAGCTATGCTCGAAAGAGCTAAGGACCTGCTTACGGGCAATCCAAGGCAGCCGACATTGCCAAACATACGTTTAAGAATTGTCTTTGCCGATGAAGAGCAGATGTTCAATGGTATACGTTTGGGACAAATGTTTAATGATCGTGTAGCTAATCCAGCTGATATGATTAGTTTTAAGAAATTAATTAAGAAAGAAAAGAAGGAACGATCTAATTTCGATAAAGAGGAGATGAAGAATCAGTTTAAGAAACTTGTAAGTATGTATTTATTTACTTATTTAAAGAAAAGTAAATTTGCAAGTGAAAAATCTTTAATAGAAATTGGAAACAAGTATACATCAAAGTTTTGGAACTTTGCAACTATGTATATGCTGAGAATGAAGGATTTTGCTTAATTACAAAAAGCGTGCATGTTATATTTTAGCAAATCATAGGTAATAGTTAAACTGTCGCCTTAGTAAAACTTTGATTTGATTTGAATTTGTGGCAGTATATAAGGCTGAACAAAAGACAATTATTTCACGCCCTCAAATGCGACAAAAATAAAGTCCAATGTTGTGGTTCGGTGTTTGACTATGAGAGTTAGATATGATTTGGCTAGATATATATTAAGTTTAGAATATCAAAGAAGTTTTAAAAACTAGGAAATGCAAAAGGGACAGAAGAAACAAATGTTTTAGCTATCTGCAAATACGAAAGTTTATAACAATATTTTCATGACGTATATGGTTATACCGTTTAATAGATGTAGTATAGATTTCTAAAAAGGTATGTTTATTTGTAACGTTACTCTCACTAATAGGTCATCCGATAAAATCATAGATCTTGCAGAAATATTGATTATGTGTACATACACAATATTATCTTTTCTAGGAAGGTGAATCTGCAGATCGGGTTGAGGACCTTGTTGAACGTTATTTTAATGAAGTCGATGACAGTAAATCCCTTAAATTGGTATCCACAAAAGCTTTAACTGAATTATGTCATCAGCTTGTGGACCGTAAAGATAATAATGCAGCCGATAACTTAATAAGGTGAACTTTATCTTAACGTATGTATGTTTTATCCAACTATAACTCTTACATATTATTTTTAGATCATACAAGGCTAAAGCGGCAGAATATTTAATTGAAAAAATGCCAGCCGAGGAAGATCTCGACGCTGAATTACAAAAATTCAAGTTAAGTGTTACTACAGATGACATTTTGCAAATGTTAGCTAATGCCAATAATGTAGCAGCAGCAAAAACAGCGGCATTATTAAAAAATTCTACAAGTACATTGCCATCGTCAAATTATGATGACGATGAGGAGGGTGACAGTGATGAGCCCTTAAAGCCCACTCGTTCTACAAGAAATGCAAAGAATGAAACAAACGCTAGGGGACGTGGTAGAGGAAGAGGTAAAGGATCCCCTAGGGGTGCTTCAACAGGAACATCAAATACGGCATCGCGTGGTGCCGCAGCAGCAGGTGGGCGTACTAGGGCCCAACTCGACATATCTACGGTAAGATTTTATTGCTACAAGATTTTTATTCTTACCAACTGTATATATGTTTTTACAGCGTACTTCACCTCGTCAAAGATCATTGTTTAACATGGTCGGTTCGAATTCCAGAGCATCAGCATCTAAGCAAAGGATATATGAAATTTCAGATGATTCCGATTGAACGTATTATTGCACACGTATACTTGCATTTAATATTAAACATTTTAAAGTGTTGTAGGCCCTTTTCTTTGGCATGCATTTGATTAATTTAAATTGTAACAGACCCATTGGTCCAGTGTAAAAAAAAGTCTAAAAAATTACATTATGTTAAAGCCAAGCAAAAATAATTTTCACATCTTTTTTAAATCAAAAGTGGCCCTTTTAACAATCATACATTATTTTGCAATAATTGACAGAATGTAACAGTAAAACAAAAATAAAAACTCTATATTCCAAAACTATGAAAACAATTTTTGAGAATTCAAATATGATGGTAAAAATGTCAATAGGTTTACAATTGTTGTGAAAAATAAAGGAAACAAAATCAAACAGCAGCATTTACAAGTGAAACATTAAGGTAGATCAAATTCCATATCAAAACAATTGCGAAATGTCCTACTAAGAGATGCACACCAACACCAAAAATTTTAATACTAACGAATTTACACCTTTCCTATGAGCGAGGCACAAAATTCATAACTTCCATACAAATGATGACATAGCATTACAATTTTGCACATATAATTATAGGCTGATATGATAGTGCAAACCAAAAATCATCGTTTTCCGCCCACTTTTAGTATATATCCCATACTTTCACCCTTTCTATACAGAAACTGTCAGTTGGGTTTTTTTGAATTAATATTAGCTATTTACATATTTTACCCTTCTGTTACCTTAAGACCCATCTCTAGACCTTTATAAAAATGACCTATTTTGGGAAAATTCATTTTTTTCTCATAACTTCCAAACGGACAACTGAAATTTGACAGTTAAAGAACTTTGCAACATGAGACTAATCCTTAGAAAACTGAACCATTTCCAACCCCCATTCTGGTACCTCCCATATAAATGTCACCTCAATAGTTTCACACACATATCAATCTTCACATATGGGTAGTTGTCTATTAAATACGATGAAATTATAATCATAGTATAACTTTTAACTTTTGGCACGCTAAATCTTTAAAAGTTACAATGCGAGGGTTTAAAAATATATATGGGTAGTAGAATGTGTCGGTCACCCATATTTTACTTTAGAAGTACTGGCAAAATCCAAAACGTCATATGCAATGCAACTGAACAAAGTCATGCATTCCTAAACGCAATCCTGTAAACTTTGACAATGTCATACATCTCTAAATGTATAATAAAAGTTACCGATGCGCATAAAAAAACAAACTGTGCAATTTAGCTGATTTGTAAAATAAAATAAAGTGCATATTATGGCCTTTTTATACCAAAAAAGCATTTCACATTTTGAGCTGAAGATGCGAAATGCTAAAAAGTGGTTTTACACTGCAGTTTCGCATATTGTCAGCTGTTGTCTAGCTTACACATTTCTCCATTCGCCTTGTAAACCTGCAATATTTTCCTGCTACAAACCTATTAACATTGTTTCGGAGGCAGTATTACACAAAGCGCGAATGCTTTTAACTAATTGCAATAATCATTTATTAATGTTTTTGGAAAAATGCAAATTTTTTGTCCGTCCATTTATTTTTCCGATAAATGTAAACAAACAACGATAATGGTGATTCCCGGATCAACATTACTGAGAAAAATCGTTTAATTTGAGCTTTTCAGAGTACAACTCTGCACATTTTTCCGCATCTTTTATGCATGCGAAAATATGTTAACATCCTTCCAACAACAAAATACATGTACAAATTTTAGCATTTGGGCCGCATCTTTCAAAGATGCGGATTAACGCGGAAATATGTTAAATGCTTTCCGGTGTAAAAAAAAAATATATTTTTACTGTGTTGTAATGTATATCTCTGTTTATGTATTATAATAAAACCCTTCTTTGCATCCTTCGCACAGAAAAAGAGAGAACCGAGTACTCGGTACCCGAAGTGTCCAATATTTTGACAGCTCTAATTATGAGCCAAATTTAGTGCATTGTTTACATTTTCAACAGAACACATTATGGATATTTTTGCCGGGGATACTCTTAACCTCCGTGAAATTGTCCTAAATACTCGGAAACCATTAGTTCTAAGGAATTTTCTTCATAAAAAATGGACATGTTTTCAGAATGGCCTTTCGAAGTGGTGTGATTTATACGATAAATTTAGTGACAACAAGCCGCAGTTCGAAAGGATTCCAATAACGGATACGAATGGGCCGCAATGGGAACGTAAGCGCCAGCGATTGCAAATGACATTACAGGAGTTTTTGCACGATCATAGTGAAGAACGTAACTATTGGTCTGGTATGAATTACACACGTAAACATGAATTGCCACCAGAATGTACCGCAGGTGTGGATTTCGGATATTTTGGGTTTCCGCAGGCATCAGACGATTGTACATTTTGGTTAAGTTCAAAAGGAGCAAATACACCATGCCACTATGATACGTACGGTTGTAACATAGTTGCTCAAATTTTTGGAAGGTTTGTCTACTTTGGTTTTACATATAGGACAATGTTGGAGCTGTCGCTTTTGAACCGTTATTAATATTTTGGACTAATTGTTTCCTATATTAGAGTTAAGTTTAAGATCTATCATCTTGTTGAAATTTTTATTTAAAAATTTAGAATTTAAATTTTTTTAATCCGAATTTTAAGTAAAATAACAGATTTTCAAATGCTCTTATCGCAATTTCAAGTCGAATTTCAGATTTTCAATGTTGTTTTTTGAAATTCCATTAGAATTTCTGGTTTACAAACCATTCTGCGAGAACTGTTGTCGACAGACCTGTGTAGTATTATAGTAGTTCGTTATTAATAACACTGGCTGAATATCATCCTTAATTAATGAATTGTTGAATTATCCATCTTGATGGTAAATTATAGGCAATGTTATATTCTCGTTTACAGAAAATCATGGTTGCTATTACCTCCTGAAAGTGATTTGACCACCTGCCGTATTCCATATGAGGAATCCAGCGTATACTGTATGCAAAATTTCTATGCTCCTAACTTAAAAGATAAAGAACATTTAAAAAAACTTGACGGACAAGTATATCATTGCATCCTTAACCCAAATGATGTTTTAATAGTCCCACGACATTGGTGGCATTTTGTAGAAGCTCTAGATTTATCGCTTAGCGTAAATGCATGGATACCATTAGCTTGTGATGTAAATAATCAAATCGATGAATGTATTACTAAATACTTAATTGAAAACTTCGTTAAAGACAAAGCAGTGGCAATTCAAGAATACGCATTAAATCCAAATCAGGTAAGTTGAAATTTCATTTATATTTATACATACATTGGTATTGAATATAACTATTTTTTAGCTTTCGGCCATATCATCTGAGGAGGAGCTATTTACTATTTTAGGATACTTGGCGCAACAACATAGTACTAAGGACGAAGAATACGTTAATGGTAAAAAAGACTGCAATAGAAAACACGACTACCAATACTTAGAAGAGGGAAAAGTAAAACACTTAATAGACAACCAGAGAGGTATTTCCTATGTGCCGGTAATGGATGGCAATGTATTCAAGGACTTCTTAGATACAAATAGTCTCCGCCGCCATGGCAATAGAAGTAACAGCGAAAAAGAAATGAATAATCCTTTAAGTTTGATCCAGGAGACATTTATTAACAGTATTTGCAGTCCATCAGTCGTAGAATGTATAAAACGAGAATTTTTAAATCGTTTTAATTAAGAATTTTGAAGATTTCATACCTAAATTATTGTATCAAAGTTGTATCGAACATCGTCACCTGTCGATAATACAAATAATACAGCAAATATCTAAATGACCTCAATGGAATATTGAAGTAAACTCCGCCTACTAGATAGATCAGGTAATTTAACTAGGGACGGTCCATTGACATATGGTGAAATATTGGCGATAGGATCTCATCGAAGATTCTTAAGACAACGGTTAAAATTTCTTTAGAACTGTCTCTAACATATTAATATATATGTACATCATATTGTGGATTCCATAAAACCGATCCATTCTCTAGATTGAGTCTTACAAGTAACGTAAACAATTACTTTGTAATATGCGGGTCAGAAAATTCCCTAGCCAGATATTTTATAAAAGAAATGTCTCCATATGCTTTGTTTAAGTTGAATGTTAATTTTGAATGTTAATTTTCTATCAAGTAACATTTCAAAGTAGAGCCTCCCTCCCAACCTATTGCGATGATACATAGAGAGATTTATGGAATACCACTTGTTTACACTTTTTTATTTTGAGCTCTATTAAGTTAATATGGCACTAAGTACTAAAGAGATCGAAATTATTCTGAAGAAGAACGAGAGTGTGAAGAACTTGAAATAATCTAGGAACCACCTCAGTTCAAGCAACTCAAATTTCGACAGATCTCTTTAATTGCTGATGTTTTCTGAGTTGCCATTATCGTTAATGCAGGGAATAGTCGTTTTCAGAACAAACGACAAGCTTCAACGGTCCCATGAGATGACGTTTCTAGAGCACGCTAGATGGCATCGTCATCGAGGTGGTATTTAGTACTTTGTGGTATAGCGTCAATTACATCTGGGTGTGCTTAGTTTCGCCACAAGACTGGTCTTGTGTAAAAATGTTTTTAGGCGATACAATTTTAAACAAGTCTCACAGCGCTGTGGCAGTAGTATGTCGTAAGCAATCTCCAGTAACTGTGTTTTATTTTAATGTAATAATCAATTTGTAACAATAATTTTCGTAATTTGCAATGGTATGCCAATTTTTCCATTGGCTTTTTGATGTTAAGAAAAAGTTAGTACAGCAAAAAATTTCATTTGTTAAGCCTGATTTTCTACAAATGTTTAGGCCGGGAAGTATTGAAAACATATCCCGTTTCACAAATACTGTGTACACAATACCTCTTTTCAGCTGTATTAAACAATACAATTTTCATCGTATAGTATAGGCAAGAATAGAAAAGAGAACAAAAATATTAAAACAAAGGTAGACATTTTACTGTATTTGATATAAATACGTATTTATTTATATGTTGTGTGTGTTTTAAACATGTAAAATCCAAAAATGCTTACAATAAATCATCAAAATCTTGCATACTTTTCATCTAACTTTAAAACAATGTGCCTGCCGGCATCAGTTGATTGATTGCATGACAAACGGCAGAAATATGTGAGATTAATTAATATATTATTTATAATTTAACATTAAAATTTCTTTACGATTTGATCGATTTTCAAAGTATACATGATAGAAATTCATATGAAAATACATAAAGAACCAAAAGACAAGCAACAATGAATAATTTCAACTCCAATATTTAAACAAAATTAAATCGAAAAAGTATAAGTTCATTATTTACCAGCCTGGTGGTTTCTGATTAGGATAGCCACCTTGCTGTGGTGCATAACTGCCTGGATAGGTACCGTAGTACCCAGGTGGTGGACCTTGTGGGAATCCGGCATATTGTTGTGCTGATGAAAGAAAAATGCAATATATATTTTGTTTGTTTTAAAAAAAATAAAGAGCAATTAACTTACATCCTGGATAAGGTAAGGTGGCGTAAGGATTGAAACTTTGTGGCATCGGTGGTGGTACATACGATGGATATGGCATGTTAGGTCCTGCTCCATAAGGCATTGGCATTCCTTGCATTGCTTGGGGATACGGCACGTTGCCAGTCGATGCAGCAGATGGTGTCGATGGAAGGTCTACGGTTATAAGTTGTATGTTAATCATTTATTTTCTTTTAATTCACGCGAAACTTAAAAAAACACAACTTTGGCAAATATAGGCTTAAGTGGTGCAAATCTTAAAAATCAATAATAAAACTATCATTCTAAATAAATCAATAACATTTGTTATGTAAAATACTTCTTTTAAGTTGAGACTCGAAAAATCCTTTCTAATTTTTTTAGACAATATTTTCTATTTCCGAAGTTGTTTTAATAATAAAAAAAAAATTAGTTCTTAATAACTTCTAATTGGAAATTTTATCGGCGTCATTATGTTTTTCTTGATATGTTCTTTACGACTTTTAGAACAAGTTGCCAAGGATTAATTGTCTGACACAAGGGGAAGTCATTAAAAAGCTATATGGAGTTCAAAACTTTTAATCGACTTTCTGTAAAATTTTGAAAATTGGGCATACTGATTTTGCAAAAAAGAATAGATATATTGTATTAATGAATATATTTTACATTAAATAAATATTTCAGTAACAAAAACGGCAAAATCTTATAAAAATACGTACATATTACATACAATAATATGGAGGTCAACGGCAGTTATTTTTGCCAGTAAATTTACCTATTATCAAGATTACTCAGAATGACTCATGCAATAAAGTACCCATATAATGAAAGCAAAGGAATTGTGGATATGAAAAACTATACGTTATTCACAATAATAAAATTAATTATGGCCAGTCTTTTATCAATTGATGTTATAAAAAATTATAGTCTACGTCCGTCTTGACCTTTAAATTACAGATGTTTCTCTTTTGTCTTTAAGTGTGGAAATAAACTTCTACATTCAAATTCTTAGCTAAAGTAAATGAACAAGGGTTCTATTTAAAAGTAATGACTTAATTTGTACCAATATTACAACAACTAGTCAAAATCTATTGTGAATACATTTACACTAACTCCTTAATTTAAGTAAATTGCAACTTACTAAAATTTTATCTAATTTTGAACTACAAAATGCTTTCCAGAATAAAACTTTTAAACTTTGTACATCTAGGAAAACATTTTTATCTGAAATGTGCACTCCAAATTTACAGTTTAATGATTGAATACCAAAGTGAATGTGTTATATAAGCAAATAAATATAAACATATTTGAAGGTGCATTAGTGACATCAATACATATTTTACTTACCACTTCCGCTTCCTGAAGTTGAAGAATAATGTGAGGGCAATGATGGTGTAGGGCCTGGAGCTTGACGACTCGACTCCGTCGTTAAATCTTTGAGCAATTCTTCTTTTTCTGTCTTTCGAGCAAAACAAAAATCTGATATTTTATTTTGGAACACCACCAACAATTCGGTCAAGTCGTTGTAGAACTTTGTACCCTCCTTCAGATTTCCCAGCAACTCAATGAAGCTGTCATAAGCTGTAGCTAACTCTTGACACAATGCATCTCTTGAGGTGCTACTGGAGCCTGTTTCTGCTACAAATTCAGTATGTGCCACTTGTATATCCGAAACTAGTGACTGCTGACGTTCAACACTTTCCTTGACTTGTGTTTGCAAAGGATTTAATGTTTCGCCAATACGTTTCAGTGATAAGGCCGCCTCATCGATGGCACCGTCCTTTCGCAAAGCGTCCAAAAATTCGTTTTTCATATCGAATGTAGCCGATTTTAGTTCTGATTCGATAGCATCACGTTCGGCCTTTATTGTTTCAACAGACTCCATGAGTTGCTTTAATTTTTGTACGCTTGCGCAGTTGGGGTCAACTGATCCGCCAGCTGAAGGCATTGATTTTTGCAGTTGATCAATGGGTAAGGAGAGTAATTCAATACCCTTTTGGTTTTTCTCAAATTTTTCACGTACAATTTTATCTGCCGCTACTGCATTATTGATAACTTCGCGATATTTCTTAGAGTTAGTGCGAAACATTTCCGTTAATTTATCCGAAGATATACGCGTCCATTTTTCTTTGAACTGAGAGCGCAATTGGTTGTCCGAATCGCGTTCTTCATCCAGCATTCTTTCGGCTTCGTCTAAAATCTCACGATTGCGGTTGAGTAACTCCGGCAATTCTTTCAAATGGGAATTAATACTTTCAACTCCGCCTTTTTGACGAAGCTCATTTGATTTTTCAATCAAAGATGGTGGCATGCCTGAGCCTCCATCAGTGCTCTCTACCGCAGCCGGAAGATTAAGACTGGCCAGTACTGCGTTTAATGTTTGGGTGGCTTCTCTTAATTTCATTATTTCACCATTAACAATTTCATTCTTGCGCATGTCTGAGGCTTGCAAGGCACGATGCAATTCAACCGGCACCAATCCCTTAAACACATCATCAAAGTCTTTTGCCATAGGCGAAGTAATAGGCAATGGCTTTGCTAGCTGGGCCTTACCGGTGGGCTGCAGTGTCGATAAATCGGGTATCATTTCATTATAGATTAAATCATTGTCCTTAACGGATTCTGTCAAATGTCGTTTAGCCTTATTAAAATACTCGTCCAAGTATGTTGGATTGCCAGATCTAGTTTGAGCAGCCTTAAAAAGATCAACAGCATTGCGCAGACGTGCAATCTCTTCGCCAATTTTCTTAGATGCACGACAAGCTAAACTCTGGTAGAGTTGAGTAAGCGCATGAAAACCTGCCTGCTTACCGGCTATAGTAGGTATCCATTCCTTTTCCCACAGAGAGCGAACAGATTCCTTTTGCATTGCTCTCAGTACATCGGCATAGAATTCTTCACATTGACTGCATAACTTAGCGATAATGTTTTCCTTCATATTGTCTAGAAAAGATTTAAATGGAATAAAACGTAATTAGCAATTATATTGTAATATGATTATGGAAACAAGTAATGTCATTATGAGAACTACAAGTTCATAAGTGAACAAAGATTTACTTTTATATCCCTACAAAATTCGAATGGTACAGGAATTAAAGCCTCGGGACAAGCTCCAGTTTGGTACAGAAATTCACCAATTTAACCATAATATTCAATATTTATTTGTCAGCAAGTGGCATTTACTGATCCATACTTTTATAAAGTTAAAAAAGGACATGTGGGACATTTCAGTAGTTTTAATCAACGATCAATCAATAATATTTTATATTTACAAAAGTTATCTCGCTTATCAGCCAGCCGGTCAGACGGTTGTCACTCAATGGTATCTTTCCTTTAAAGATATTAGGTCACTTAAACGCCTCTATCTGGGTGGTGCTACATTTTTTGTCGTACCAAATGAAATATCATCATCCGAATGGGGTGATGATATGATAAAAATCATTTTTGCAAAAGACTGGTTTGGTTTTATCAGTATTTAATTTTTTTTTAAATAAACTGACTGCTGGCGAAATTTCGCATTCAATAGACAAAATTAATAATTTTGAATCATAGAAAGGGTGGTCCAACAATAATGCACAATGTTGATTTTGTAGTTTACACAGATAACCGCGTATCTCACTTTTTGTCCATTTGGAGTTAAGTGTCTAAATATTTGTGCAAAATAATGCATCGTTACGAAAGTTTTATCCTAAAAACAACGTTTTATAAAAATGTTTACACAACATCCTGCAACAGAATGAAAAAATTTTAAGGATCTCGGTGAGTTCGCTCTCCTGAAACAAACGGAATTTTTGAGATAAACTGTTATCTATGAAGACCACAGAATTGCGAGGCACACATTAACGTCAAGATTTTTGCCCTACTTAATTTGACATCTCTTTGATTCATAAGCCAAGAACAATTTAATTCAATAAAGGATGAGATTATTAGGCACATTAATAATGTCTTAGAGTCAGTGAAAATATGGACCATCGGATAGAGTTATGCCACTCCAAAGTTAAATGAATTCAAAGACATCTAAGTTAAATGAAGTCAAAGACATCTAATCTGGTAGTATTTTATTATTCCAACAATATTTTTCATGCAACTTACCTTTAATTGCTTTCATTACGAAAACCTCTTGGGCTTGAGAAACCATCAGAGCCTGCAATACAGTTAATGTATCCTGATTTAGGTCGGGTGTTGGTTCCGAAGGCACAGCTGCCGGTACAGCTCCTTTAAGGTATTGGAAAATGCCTCCACTTTGCTGTAGAAGCTTAATGGCTAGTTTTAATCCTTCGTCGTTGTCCATTTCTTGGGCAGCCGCAACATGCGACTGTAATGCGGCGATATTAAAAAGAACACATACTTTTTCGTAAGACAGTGAAGTGTGAGCTAAAGATAGAGGAGATATATTTTCAAAATTGTTCTTTTATGTGTGGTATTATGAAATTGCATACTTAAACTTATGCGGCCGCCAAAGATAGAACCCTTATCGAAAGCATCTTTCCACTTGAAAGGAATTTGCAATTCGTTTGTTGGAATTTTGGTTTCCAGCATGCAAATTTGATCATAATAGCTGAAATATAAAAAATACCGGATGTGAAATGGTTTTATTAATGCACTTAAGCGCTTGATAAACTTTGGTTTGTTTTGCATTAGACCTTTTCTATGTGACATCTATGAGAAACAACGTCATTCATAGTTACTTTTGTTATACACGAAAATGAGTCATACTTTACTATAAGCACCAACTTCCAGTATTAAAATTAATTGATTATACCAAGAGTTGATAATACGTGTGCTTGTCTCGTTATCTTACTTACGCATAGACAATCTCCAGTGAAGATTCATATTTTTCAAAGAATTTCCATATAGCCGCATTCCTCTGCCGAGAAAATTGTTGAACGGCCGATTTATAAGATTCTTTTGCTTCGGCTGATGCACCACTGTAGGTACTTTGGATCAGATTATTGAGAGGTTTCTCTACATCAACTTCAGATGGTTTTTTGAGGGGTACACCCAGAATTTTAGACATTGTTTTCGAACTTTTTTACTAATATGCGTAAAACGTTTGTGTAATTCTCGCACTACTTGCAAACTTTTCTTTTCACTTTAATAGGTCTTCGGTAATGTTAGTAGAAAAAAAAATCTCCAGTTCTTGCTTAACAATCTGCGGCGATGACGAGTTTTTCGGAAAATGTTTACGAATGTCCACCAACGTTTGCAAAAACAACAACAGTAATAATAACAAATGTCATGTTATCAGATTGTAGGTGTTGCCACAGGTTTAAAATTTAAGAGAATAATGGAGCTGTAATTGTTTTAGGTATTTTGGTAATCGATACTGTAGGCATTTCTGGTTACCCAATACTGAATGGTTTATACTCGAAATTTTTAAGGGAAGTAAACGTAATATTACTCATAAGCAAATACAGAAGAAGTCTATTCGTTCTTTGTTTTTATCATTAAATAAACTGGCGGTAGGTTGAAAGAAGAAGAGCGTAGGTTCGTAAATGTGGATATGCAAAAATTAAGAAAAGAAATTATGAAATGTTACATTTATCTTTGTGGCTGTCGAGTCAGAAAATGGTGGAAATTCTTTTTGTTTCCATCGTTCTTTATATCGTGTTATCAGTTCAGTACATAACTACAAGTGTGTTATTTAAGGTTATTTAAGTACACTACCTTTCGCGACGGTCTAATTTGACTTCTTGTAAATTCCATGCTCTTGGCACAGTAGGCAATATGGGTCTAGTTTGGGATGAATAGCATAATATAGGACAGGAATCCCCCCAAAAAATATACTAAAAAGTCAAAAAAGGGCCCTTGGATTCTATGATGACCCCCTATGTGCTGATACTCAAGCACCTACGGGTCCCCTGCACTGAGTTAGACCTTTTTTGTTGGTCGCTACGTCAGTTTTAAAGCAAGTGATATTCAAAATTGAACATATATGTAGGTGTGAATATTCTGACTATAGAATATCAATTAGCATCCTTAATGCATTTAAATAAAATTCGTAATACGTCTTTTACCAAATTTTGTTAAATAATGGGCGTAAGAGGGTCCATGGGACCTGTAGGTTCTCAAAATGTACACCACTTGATTCGTCTCAAAAATATCTTTCATTAAAGTACTCGTACATATATTGTTACCATAGGGCCCTAGGGGACACTACTTTTTTTACCGTAGGACCACAAAAACCCCACAGGATTTTAAATTATACACCATTGGATTCGTTTGAAAAAAAATCTTTTATTCGAGTGAACATCCGTCCGGTGATAGAAAATTTGGAATGGTGCGATGTTGAGCAACCTTAATAGTAATCTACCACCGATGCGCCTTAGGAAGCAGGTAACAGAAAGGCTCTC